>OX940974.1:65967193-66152865 GCA_954871275.1 Leptopterna dolabrata | reverse complement strand
GGTCTATTCTTCATTTTCTCAGTAGGTACTTCATGTCATTAGTACTTCAGTGTCACGTCATGAAATTAAAGGGCCAAATATAGTAAATAGCTATAAATATAAACCTCGATACCTACAAGAGGAATCACTTCCCCTCCCACCTATCCCTGCCTCGTGAATTTTGTTACAATGAGGACCAAATAAATATTACTCATACGATTTATTACCTACCTACTGAATACGTACATTCAGGAGGGCCCATACAATGCATCAGCAACCCCTTCAACAACAATATCAGGCAGCGAAGACTTCACGCAGCCATTGTATGAAGGGCCCAATTAGGTAGATTGGGCGATGATTAATTTGTTTATCCCTGAAACAAGAACAGAAAATCGGAGTAATAAGTCAACTACAAAAACCTCGGAGCAAGTTAGTTGATATGAAACCAATAAAATTTCGCAAAGGTTCAATTCAGAACAAATATACGTATTTAAGCACTTTTCAGAGAGACTTGAGGCCGCCCCCAGATCAATAGGTACACTTACTCTACTATGTTCTGGATGTTGTCAGATAACCCCAAGAAGTTCGCTACAATTGGTTTAGTTGGAGCATATCTGAACATAGTCTGAATGTATTTCTCCAATTCTTTCCTCCGTTGCTCCAAAACTCTTTCCTGGGTACACCGTATTCTTTTTGGCGGAAATGATGGAGTGTTGAAATGCTTTCTAAGCTGGAAAATAAATATTATGCCATTCAGTATACATACAGCATAAAAAATATAAATGGACGAATAAAAAATCACCTTCCTAGGAAAGGGACACTTTCAATGCTTTCAAGGACTTACCTCTCTGTGTAGAGCATGAAAAGCACTGTACCTCCTTTCAACTAAATCCTGTTGACCAGTCTCTTGGGACAAAATTTTTATTAGGTAGACATAGTGTGGTTTTGGCAGATCAAACTAACCGATAACTTGGAATGAAAATTTCCTGCATCACATCGGCTCAAACAGCCACCCTAAAAATAGATAATTCATGCATAAGTTTTAATTGCAGAGAATGTATATAATAGTTTTGCTTCCACTCTACCAAAGGTGAGACCTTGTATCCATGCAACCTTAAAAGAAAGTTCGCACTACAAACTCGTTACAGACATTAAGGAATATATTTGGTTCATGTTTTGTCTGTACGAAAACCACTCTTTGTGGAGAAATTTTGAGGTGTGTGCAGGTTGATCCACAGATAGTCCCATATAAATTTCATTAAAATCCGATTGGAATCATGAAATTCCTGACAATTCCTCAACTATGGTTCTATACAACCGATTTTGCTGAAATCATTAGGGATCATGCAGGATGGATCCCTCTGAATTCCATTTTGATCAAAATGATTTATGCACGACAATCGAAAATATTGGAAGGATCATAACTCCAGTTCTATTCGACTGATTTTACTGAAATGAGAAGGGAGGCAGGCTCTGATGGATTTCAATCTGCATGATAAGTAGCATCTGCGGATGGACAAGCAACGAAACTTTGTAGCGCTTATACCTCCAGTTCCATTCAATTGATGTAGGTAAAATGTTTAGGGATCATACCTTGATGGTCCCAAACGAATTCCCCGCCGATTAGTGGAATAGTTGTATAATAAATTCCCAGCTTTATTCTACCAATGTTAGTGAATTTTTCAGGAGCTACTAAAATAGATGTGTGATGCAAATGTTATGAGAGTAACGTTACATTTATTTGCACAACAGCAGACTATAGGATGTCTTAGTGGAAAACATTTAACAATTGCATAAATTTGATAGGCAATTGGAGTGTGGTTTTTTCGCTGATGACAAATAAATATCTTATACATATTAAAACCGAAGTAACAATTAGTACCCCCCCCCCCCCCCCCCCCCCCCTTATACTGTAGCACTTTTGGCCGACGTTTTTTGGAGGCGATATGCACTCCTTCATTAAAGTGAACCCTTTCTCATCACATGCAACTCTCTAGCCCAGTATGATGAGATCTGACAATGGAAACTTTCAAAAATCGTAGGACAACTGAGTTGGTGACCAAGCTATTTTGACAATTTCTAGCGTTTTTGACCCCAACAAAACTCATTTTTGCTCCAGTTTTACGAGAAAAACTATTTTGACTATTACAGAGAATTTTCATGTCTCGAGTCACCATTCTGTACACGCTTGTAAGTTAAATCTTGAATTTTGGTGGTTTTAAGCAATTTTTACTAATTTATAGCAACTGTGATCCAGAAACACTCAAAATTTGACTTGAACAATGGTAACTGTGATACATAACTAGTTAAGGCAGTATTATGACTTCCTGCAGAAGTCTGAAATAAGGGAGGTAGGTAGTTATTATTAGTTTTGAGATAGGTACATTTACCCGGGTATTTATTTATCTGGGTAAATATCCAATTTGGGTATTTAGTCCTCAGATACAGGTTCGAAAGGGGGAGAGGAGAAAAATCTAGAACGTACCTACTCACCTCTCGAAAACTAACTTATACAAGCCAAGGATGGTTTTTTTATTCAACATCCTTCTCAAAATAAAGAAAACCTCATAAAATGGGAAAGTATGTCGGTATATGTGAATGTGATGGCTCTTGACCTATCTACACCAACTGCTCCTAACCTAGGATAATAATGCCCTTTTAATAGCCTTTTTACCTGACGAGCTCCAGACTTCACTTCTTTCCTTATAATAAAGTGCTTAAAAAATACTAGCTTTTTACTTTCCAGATTCCAAACTACAGTAGGTACGCCTATTTCATTTTTTCCTCTTCATTTTATTCACGACCCATTCAGACATATTTATTTCGAATAAGTATGGCAATAGTACCATTCCGATGATTCATTCATGTTTGAAGTGTAAACGGTAAATTCAAGATAAGAAGGGATGAATGAATGAAGTCCTGGCTGCAGCCAGGGGATGAATGAATGAAGGCCTGTCTGGTTATGAATGTTGGAGTCCTGGCTAAATAGGAGTGCTGAAAATCATCGACAGATCTCTTAATGTTAATTTTGTTTTTGCTTTTAATGAAAAACAATAAATGGACATTTTGGTTGAGTAGGTATTTATTTGAGGCCAAGGTAAATAACCAGTTTTTAAATAGGTATCCTACCCATTGGGTATGGCCCTTTACATCTCTGGGTAGGTACCTACGGTTATTCGGCTATTCGTGCAAAGATGATTCCTGTCAAATTAGTGGCTACATGTTCACATTTTTCATTTATTGGTACACAGGTATTTTGGATAGGTGACACGCTTCAATTCATTTAAAACTGAGAACATTTACCTCAAATGATTTCATACAGTTTCATTAAGCGTAGGCACTGGTAAGGTGGCGGTTGGGGGGGGGGGGGGGGGACGGCCAAGTTTTTGGCGAATGTTTTGGGTGAGCGTATTCATACCTTACAAAAATTGTGCGTTGCCTTTTTGATTTTTCAGTAAGTGCGCAATTTTAATTTAGACGGAATATGTTCGGTATGCTTGTAAAGCGATGGTTTTGGCCGAGTTGAAAAGTTATAGGTATAATGTGTCTATAATAATCAGCCAGCTCCATCACCTTTAGGAACGCTTTTTAGCGAGCAACATACGGGAGAAAGAACAAGGTACCGGTAGCTCTCGGTGCCTGGTCAATGGTCACATCATGGGCCTCACATCTGTTCACGCAATACTGAAAACAAGAGGAAACTGCAACATAATACCTACCAAAAGCTCGACTTGTTATGAATACCTACTCGCAAGTACCGATATCTGAATACTAAGTAGGTACCTAGGTAGGTAGATACTTTATTCAAGTAGGTAGGTACCTAGTCCAAACGAGGTCACCAACCCACCTCAAAGATAGTCTGAGCAAAGAAAGTTTGCTAATTAGATGAGGGTTCCGGAGAGAGCTCCTGTGGTTATCTAATAGTTTTTCGATTATCCATGCTCCACATTAGGTGTCAATCTGAAAACCCCGTGAATATAAGTACTTATCACACTCAAAATTTCATTCAAGTTAGATTCATTGGTGAGTTGGGAGTCTGAAGGGTGGGAGATGACTTCTACCTCCTACGCAAGTTATTCTAGCAGGTACATAAAATACTTTGTGGCCTAATTCACGTTATGGTCTCAAGACCCTGTATAAACATGTTCCCATCCCATCAAATGTTGTCCTATTGAGAAAATTAAGCGGTGAAAGCTGAAAACATCCAATCACGAATCGGAGAGCCACATGACACTCGGGGGACAGGAAATCCTTCGATCGATAGGAAATATATTAAAGAATGAGAGTTTGTACCTCGATTGTTATAGATCAACGAGCCCGAAGCTCATCTCATCCTCACCATGAAGTCATAACATACACAAAACATGAACAACAACTCGACATCGACATGCTACACAAGGTTGGTTGATGGGTAGTTATCTCATGGTTATCTGCTTTGTTGTCCTTTCATGATGGCGGACACATGGAATGGTGTGGGTGAATTTCTTCGGAACTCTTGTTACCATGTACATTTTATCTTGTTTGGGGAATGTTGAAGGCGTGATGATTTGGTAGTTGATAAAGGCGCAGATGGTAGGGTGTGGTGTGTGGAAGGCTAAAAAGTAAAAAGGGTTGAAGGGTTGGCGATTTAGAAGAAGTTACGTGAATTTATATTTCCATGTGGCTGGATGAGACAGAGTCTGACATTTTGATGATCTTCGGTCTGTTAGGAATAATAAAAACTCAAAACGAAAATTTTAAAATAATAAACAAGCATAATACTAAAAAATTGAATGTATAGCGTATAGGTAGGTAGGTAACGAGGCGGATTTTGATTGTTAATTTAAAGGCGCCCATACACTGTCCAACCGTCGGGCCCAACAAGGGGTGGGGAGAGGCGAAAACGCGCCCCCCTGCCAACCAGACGGCGCTTCACACACGATCCAACCAAACAAGCACCCAATCCGACCAAGTTTCCCGCGTTTTTTTATTTTTCCCGAACGTGAATCCTATAGTTTTCCAATAACTCCGTTGTTGCATCAACTTCGGTTGATGGAATTTGCGTTTCCAAAATCCATATTTGGTACTATTGTGTTGGGCACCCTGATCGGTTCCCTCCTCTCTCGATGTGTCTCGAACGTTCTATTCTCTTTCTCTCCAATCTCCATGCTTTTTACAACGATCACGATCAAACCTCTTGTATACGAGAATACGAATAAACTTTCTACCACGTTTATTTCGTCTTTATTCTATTAGGTTATGGGCACCAGCGACGCATCTATTTGTGTGAAGTGATTCGTGACATGGATTTCCGTGAGAATCTCAATCGTGAGTAATTCCAAACCAAACTCCTCCCATCTAGGAAATTGCATCATTCGCGCATTTGTGTTTTCTAGTTCTCAACTAAAGAGGCTGTTCACTCGACAAAATGCATGACTCTTTAACTCCTATGACGGGTTTAGGGATTGAGAAACTCCGTGGAAGGGACGGTTTCCAAGAATGGTGTTTTGCTATGCGCCACTCGCTTGTTTTGGAAAATCTTTGGTGTGCGGTAGATGGTTACGCAGAAGGGGACACCACCGACGCGTCTACTCGTAGTCGACGTGATGAAAAGGCCCTTGCTCGTATATGTTTATGCGTCGATAAATGCGTATATCCCCATATTATGCAATGTACGAACGCAAAATCTGCGTGGGATGCACTGGTCTCTGCATTTAATACACAAGGCCTCAACTGTAGGTTGCAAGTTCTGAGACAGTTGTGCAACATCAAGCTAGTGGATTTCAATTCGATGCAGGATTATGTAAATCAGATCTTATCTTTGAAAGAAAAACTCCACAGCATGAACAAACCTCTAGATGACGAGCTTGTCGGAGTCATGATGTTGAATGGCCTCCCACCAGAGTACGCCCCCATGATAATGGCAATCGAGAATTCCAATACGGCAATTACGACTGATTTGATCAAAACTACGTTGCTCAATGACACTGTTTATGGTAAAGACAGTGATCATCAGTCCGCCTTGTACTCCAACCAGTCAGACAAATACAAATTCAAGAATAAGAAAACTCCATACTGCACTGTCTGTAAGGTCAAGGGCCACTGGAAAAAGGAGTCGTGTGGAGAAAAGGCTACCAAATCTAACGTTTCGAACTCCCATTCATCGTCAGTGCCAAAAAATTCCAAAAATAATGGAAAAAATGGAAACAAGGCACTATTTACTTATCACAGCCAGGACAGTAGCACCAAAATCTGGTGGATCGATAGTGGTGCCACTAATCACATGTGTGGTGACAAGGACTTGATTCAGGATTACGTCCCTGAAAATGGTGGCCAAATCACTGTGGCAAATAACGACAAGTTAAAATGTTGTGGCACAGGGGACGTCCAAGTTAGACTTGGCTCTGGTGAATCAAAAACCATTTCGAGAGTCCAGCACATCCCTGGTTTGTCTGCCAATTTGCTCTCTGTCAGCTCCTTAGTCAAAAAGGGCCATGCTGTGGTCTTCGACCGTCACGGCTGTCACATATTAAATGCCGAGAATTTCCAGTTTCAGGGAGAGTCTGTTGCCAGTGCCACAAACATAGGTGGTCTGTATGCTCTAGACACTGCATCTGGTTTTGCCCATTTTTCAAAATCATTAAGTGATCACCAGAAGTGGCACAAGAGACTGGCCCATTTAAACCATGTCAGCATGAAATTGCTGAAAGATGGTCTTGCTGAGGGGATTGACTATTCAGAGGTGGAGTTTGACAAATGTATAACCTGTGTCACTGCGAAACAAGTACAGCAGCCTTTCAAGCCATCAAGAAAAGGACGTACAAAGAATTTGTTGGACCTAGTTCATGCTGATCTTCAGGGACCGCTACCGGAATCATGGAGTGGAGCAAGATACATGCTTATCCTCATTGACGACCATTCCCGAAAAGTATTCGCTTATTTTCTCCACTCGAAGAATCAAGTTGCTGAAAAATTCGCAATATTCAAGCAGTACGTGGAAAATCAATGTGATAGAAAAATCAAAACATTTCGGTCCGATAATGGCACCGAATTTGTCAATGCCAAGATGAAAGCTATCCTGGACAAAAGTGGGATAACGCATCAGCTGACAGTCCCGTATGAGCCATCACAAAATGGTCTTGCAGAACGCTATATGCGAACCATAATGGACAAAGTGCGTTGCATGATGCAGGACGCTAATGCTGATGAGCGCATGTGGGCAGAGGCGGCAAATACTGCTGTTTATTTAATTAACCGCAGTCCAGCAAAGAAGTTGCCTAACCAAACCCCAGAAGAGGTCTGGTCTGGCCAGAAAGTCGATCTGACCCATCTCCGAATCTTCGGCTGCCCTGCATATGCTCATATACACAAGCAGAAGAGACGCAAACTCGACCCAAAGGCAAAAAAGTATATTTTTGTCGGATATAGTGATGTCTCGAAGGCGTATCGTTTATTTGATCCCACCACTCACGAAGTTATAGTGGCCAGAACCGTCGATTTTTTTGAAGAGCAGCTTATACAAAATGTCTGCAGTCCTGAGACGGCAACATTACGAATTTGCCCCAACGTTCCTGACCAAGAAAATGATCAATACGGCAACTCCACCGACGAAACAGATGTCACCATCGTTGAGTCATCCTCTGGTGAATTTGACGGTGACGGCGCCTCCTCAATGTCTGAAGGCTTGTGGGACTCCTTTGCATCAACACAATCTCAAGAGACATCCACCGTTTGTGAAGCTTCCACTGAACCTCCCGAAGAACAGCAAAACCAGGAGGTGGACTTCCGGGGAACAATTGACCTCACCTCTGAGGCTGATGACGACACCCCAAACCAAGATGAGACTCGACGCTACCCTGTGAGACAACGTAAGCCAAAAGAAGACCTGGACTATGTAAGTTACTTTTGTGCTGATGATCCCGTTTCCTTTAACGATGCCACAAAGAATAATTCCGATTGTGACAGATGGCAGGAAGCCATGCAAAATGAAATTGATTGTTTAAACAAAAACAAAACTTGGGTTCTGGTAGATAAGCCACTCAATTGCAATATTGTTAAAAACAAATGGGTCTATCGGATTAAGACTAATTCGGATGGGGAAATAGTAAAATATAAGGGGCTAGACTTGTTGCAAAGGGTTTCAGCCAAAAACAAGGGGTGGACTACCTTGAAACTTTTTCTCCTGTAATTCGGTACAGTTCTTTTCGATTGCTTTTGGCCTTAGCCGTAGAGTTAGGATTATCTATCAAGCATCTTGATGTAGAGTGTGCATTCCTTCACGGTAAATTGAAAGAAAAAATCTACATGCGCCAACCCCAGGGATTTGTTCAGCCAGGACAGGAGGAAAAGGTCTGCCTCCTTTTACGCGCAATTTATGGACTAAAACAGTCTTCTCGTGTCTGGTATGACTGTGCTAAAGAAGTAATTTTAAAACTTGGGTACAAACAATGCGATTTTGAACCCTGCATTTTTTATCAAATTATTGATAATTCTGTTACATACATTGCCTTATACGTAGATGATTTTTTTATTTTTTACAATGAATCTAAAGAGTGTAGTCGTATAAAGACTGAGCTAACGTCAAATTTTGAAGTCAAAGATTTGGGTGCAGCTATGAACGTGCTTGGCATGAAAATTGAGTATAACCAAAATCAGGGTACATTGAAGCTCTCTAATGAGCAGTTTGTTCATGCGATTCTTGATAAATTTGGGATGACTAAGGCTAATCCAGTGGGTACTCCACTGGATCCTAGTGTCAAGCTCGTAGTCTCTGATAAAATTTGCACTTCCCTTCCTTATCAGGAATTAATTGGATGTCTTATGTATTTGAGCGTAACTTGCAGGCCAGACATAGCCCATGCAGCCTCATACCTCAGTCAATTTAACAATTGTTACAATAAAACTCATTGGCTGGCTGCAAAACGAGTCTTGCGTTATTTAAAGGGCACACCCAGTCTTGGGATTGAATTTTCGAAGTCAAGAAATAATTTAAAATCTTATGTCGACGCAGACTGGGGCAATGATATTACCAATCGCAAATCATATTCAGGTTTTGTAACGCTGCTTGGTGGTTCTGCTGTGTCATGGGAAAGCAGGAAACAGCGTTCGGTATCGTTATCCTCCACTGAGGCTGAGTACATCTCACTCAGCGAAGGAGCCAAAGAGTCACTCCATATCTGTAGCATGTTGAAACAACTATTGGGGGAATTGAAATGTTCTTCTTACTTGATTCCTACTAAAGGTGTTCTTGTTATGCATTGTGACAATCAGAGTGCTATAGAGATTGCAGGAAATCCGTATAATACTAAAAGGAGCAAACACATAGACATTAAGTACCATTTTATTCGAGATAAAGTTTGTAATGGTCAAGTTTGTTTAGTTTATATGCCAACCAACGATATGTTAGCAGACTTCCTAACTAAAGGAGTCACCAAAGAAAAACATATGTTTTGTGTTAAGGGAATTGGTATGAAATTGTAAACATCTCAAACATTGTAAAACTAACATTAAGTTTGCTACCTCTTCATGTAAATTTCAATGTTGAATCTTCCTACTTAATTCGGATTTTGTAATCGAGGGAGAGTGATGGAATTTGCGTTTCCAAAATCCATATTTGGTACTATTGTGTTGGGCACCCTGATCGGTTCCCTCCTCTCTCGATGTGTCTCGAACGTTCTATTCTCTTTCTCTCCAATCTCCATGCTTTTTACAACGATCACGATCAAACCTCTTGTATACGAGAATACGAATAAACTTTCTACCACGTTTATTTCGTCTTTATTCTATTATCGGTACAATTCATTGTTTCACCTCTCGTGATAATAACAAAACAGTAACAGTAAACACCAATTATCCAAACTCCAATATCTTGAGGTACTGGCACAACTGATAACAGGAGAAACTGATAAAAATTACGTAAAACAACGTGTGTCTGCTTCAGACGAACAAAAAATTACAGGAGAAGAAGAAGAAGTTGGTCCGACAGCGCCACACACGGTACAACTTGGTCGGGAGTAATGGAGGGGGAAGGGCACAACCATGTTTGTTGGGCGGTTTTGCCATCCGACCACACCCAACCAGGTTGGTCGGATCCAACGGTTGGACGTCCTCCCACACACGATCCAACAGTAGGGAATGGGAGGCGTTTTCATCTCTCCCCACCCCTTGTTGGGTCCGACGGTTGGACAGTGTATGGGCGCCTTAAGGCGCCCATACACGGTCCAACCGTCGGCGTCAGGCCCAACAAGGGGTGGGGAGAGGCGAAAACGCGCCCCCCTGCCAACCTGACGGCGCATCACACACGATCCAACCAAACGAGCACCCAATCCGACCAAGTATCCCACGTTTTTTTATTTTTCCCGAATGCTTCAAGTGTTCGAATTTCGTAGTTACGTACATTAGTGTTTTTTGTAAACAGTAAACACCAATTATCCAAACTCCAATATCTTGAGGTACTGGCACAACTGATAACAGGAGAAACTGATAAAAATTACGTAAAACAATGTGTGTCTGCTTCAGACAAACAAAATACACTGCCAAGGTGATGGCACAGGAGCTTCCTCGTCACAATCAGAGTGACCCATTATAAAATAGAACAGACTCGGAAGCAAAATAACATAACATTACATTACATTACATTACATTACATAACATTACATAACATTACATAACATTACATGAAATATACATATTACATAACATTACGTCCATAATACATTACGTCCATTATACATAATTGCGAAAGTTATGCGTGTTTGAAGAATTTCACGTTAGCGCATGCGCAGGGCGAACCGCTGGCTCTATCATGTTGAAATTTATATGGGACCTCAATGGGCCCTACCCGCTTAATCTCTGAGAATTACATTGAAATTGGGTGAAATCTTTGGTTACTACGGCTGTAACAAGGAAATTGAATCTATTTCACGCCAGCGCATGCGCAGAGCGCACCGAGGGTCCGATCATGCTGAAATTCATACTGGAACTCACTAGGCCTTGTCCAAACAACCCTTGAAAATGTGAGCGAAATTGAATCAAAATTGTGAAAGTTATGCGTGTTTGTTGAATTTAACGTTAGCGCATGCGCAGGGCGTATCGCTGGATCAGTCATGTTGACATTTGTATGGGACCTCAAAGGGCCTTATCCGCACCATCCCTCAAAATTTGAGCTGAATCAATTCAAAATCGTGGAAGTTATGGCTGTAACAAGGAAATGCGGACAGACAGACTCACAGACCGACAGACACGGAACCAAATTTGTTCAGTAGGCTTTGAAACGCAAAATGCAAGTGGAAATTTTGATTTCTGAAGGCAAAAATTTTTTGGCTCACGAAAGTGAACACAAGGCTTCCGCTGCTTCGCAGACTCGGAAGCAAAATTACAGGAGAAGAAGAAGAAGTTGGTCCGACAGCGCCACACACGGTACAACTTGGTCGGGAGTAATGGAGGGGGAAGGGCACAACCATGTTTGTTGGGCGGTTTTGCCATCCGACCACACCCAACCAGGTTGGTCGGATCCAACGGTTGGACGCCCTCCCACACACAATCCAACAGTAGGGAATGGGAGGCGTTTTCATCTCTCCCCACCCCTTGTTGGGTCCGACGGTTGGATAGTGTATGGGCGCCTTTACAGCACGACGTGATAAGAAGGCTACAAGCAGCGCTAATACCAACCGATCGCAAAGAAAAACTGTGGCGACTATAAAAAATAACAAGGTAGGTTCTCTAACGCTTACCCTTATTTGCATAGCGAAGCTGGCTTGGTTGGCTAAACCAAGATTCTCGCGTAGAGCTTGAAGTCGGGGACCCTATGGGCTTCGGCAATATATATATGTCCGCAAGTTGATGCTCAGTAGGTACCACCTACCTAGGTCCACATAGGTCCCTTTCTTGATCCGATCTCGAATGAACAGATAGGAAGGTACTCCATATTTTTAAGGTCCTTCTTAAGATTCTGTTTGTGACTAGTTCTGGGGGAAAGAGAAAGACGTTGGTAAGTGACAATTAAGGGTAATTAAAATTATATAGCTCAAATACGGGCTTTTCATATCTGTGATAACGTTGACTGAAGGGACACAGTTCACGATCAGTTATAACATGTCAGGTAAGCCTGATCAGTTAACCTGACGAGTACCTAAGGTTTGTTCCAGCTGCTCCGAGTTCATGAAGAAGTTTGGCACAGAAAACACACGCAGGGCAAATGGTCAACGCCATTTTGAGTTCATGAACTCAGTTCGATGAACAGTTCCAACCGCGTGAGTTCGTGAAGTCGAGTTCGGTGAGTTTGTGAACTCAACTGAACCCAGCAAAAAGTGAGTTCGCCTCCAGATAACCTCGGGGTAACCCTCCCAAAATCATAACCTGCTTCATATTTTCCGACATCGCCTGACAGAGGTTTGGGCAGTATTTGGTGGTTTTCTCTTCTTTGGCGTGTCTCTTTCCGTGTCTCTTCACTTTTGGGCGTTCCAGCTGTCGATTCCATGAACTCAGGACCCACTTCAACTCCGTCGAATCCAGTCAAACTTGGACGGTGAACTCATCCGAACCCGAGTTCATGAAATCGGCGTGGCTAGAACGAACCACTAGCTACATCTGACCTTCTGGACCTGACATCTGCATGTTCACAGTATGTATAACTGACACCAATCACCATCTGTTTGTCTGTGAGTGTAGTGATCTTGTCTTGTGGTGTGAGTTTTGTGATATTTTTTTGAAATCAGCGGATTGTGGTTGTATTTTGACTTCATTTTCCAAAGACATTCTTCTCCTCTGTACTTACAAGTCAATAAATTTTGCCAGTGCGTCCCGGTGAGACTGTCGCAGCTCCGAAGTTATATTGTGAATTTTGCACAATACACTGAATATTTACCACTGCAACGCAACTGTTGTTTGAGGAAGAAGGGAAGAATATCCGTAGGTACCTACCCTTCTTCCGCCAACAAAAAATTCGAACTAAAACAATGGGATATGCGCACGTAGGTATTTAATTTTATTAATAAAAAAAGAAGCCGGTTCCATCACCAACCGCGCTGTCCTTCGACAAGTAGTTCTTTTTATATGATTTTTCAAAGTTTCCAACAGGGGGCCTGAGGGGGGGGGGACCCCCTTGCCAACTGTGACGTCTGAACTGTTGGAAACTTTGAATATGTAATCTAGAGTCATCAATAAATAATTATTCATATTTTTTAAAATTACATATTATAAAATAAATATTTATATTATAATATAATATAAACAGCTTTTGTGACCCATGCACATTTGCACATACCGCATTGAACTGACGACTGACTAGGGTTTGACATTGGCACCACAGTTTTATCAGAAAGTGCCTTCAGGCGTCAGGTATAATTATTATTGGCTCGACATGTTTCGTCAGGTCGCCTCCTCAGGCCAAAAGTAACTGTTGGTCTCCGAGCCACTCGACCAGTTATTTACTTTCCACCCTCCCCCGGTCATTCAACGGCCCTTGGCTTTATTGGAAACAATCTAAAATATGTACATTTGAGTGGGATATTATAAAGGGGTACCATGACAGGTATCATCGTGGTTCTGGTTTGCAAGAGCATGGAAGGCATGACCCCCTGGTGCATAACGATGTTGAAGAATAAAACCCTTAGCCCATAAGGCACAGCCCTCCACACCCCTGCCTTCAATCCATGCTACTTGGTCACATGCTGCCTTGGTCGGTTCGGAGTTACGGATGTCATCCTCCATTAATGGCGCCCGTACTGCTGCATGGATTGGTCCTGAGTATGACGCACCATGTCAGCAGTCCATGCGGGATGGTACTGACCATTTATCAGCCCAATATCTCCCACTATGGCAGGAAGGTACACATCCCACTGCCTCCTGAACCTAGCAAATCTATCTCTGGGCTAACGAGGTGCTGGACCAGTAATGTGTGATAGCCAAAGCAGTAGATCATCCTGGGGGTTGAGATCTTGCATGGCCATTCTCACAGTGTTTATCAATGGCTGATGGACTTGATTTTGTTCTGTGGCCCGTAGAGCCAAGCCACTACACACATGTATTGCATTGTCAAATGTGGGAAACTTCCTGTTGGGGGTCTGACTGTGCTGTAGTTTCATCGTTGGTCTGAACAGGGTTCTCACCTAACTGTTCCAATACATCCTGGTAATGTCGTGTTGCTCGAACTCCTTCCACAGATTTGATTGTTCTATCAACCATTTTTGTGGCGAGATTTCGGTTCATTTAGGTGTTTGGTATCACACCTGTAGCTGAAGCTCCACTGCTGCCATGATGCTCATTTCCTCATTTCCAGTACCTGCATCGTTTTGGGCCAGTCTCATCAAGGGCACGCTCCTCTGGGTGAGCTGATCTAATAAACTTAGAAATAAGAATCCTATGCGTTGGTCAAACTGATGTTCCTGTGCTCTACTGGCCATAATCTGTTGCTTGTATCACCACCTCCTTCGCCTTAGTGTACACAGGACATTTTGGGTAATCTGTTGTGTGCTCGGCAAGCTTCTTCACTGCCTTGCAGGATATGCACTCGATCTCTGACTGCAGCTTCATACAAACAGCAGCCTTGTGGCCTTTTTCTTCACAGTGTTTAAAATTCCTCCCCTGGGAGACAAACTGTACAATCCACTGAGCGGTGACCAGCTATTGTGCACACTCCACAGCAATTGTGCACTATTCTGCACACTATTGTGCAAAAACCACAGAACAGGTACGTTTGGAGTCACAGGGCATCGGCACCATCCTATAGGCCTAATTACACCTACCGAGTATGTAGTTTGTATTGGCCCCAGTTTGGGGAGGGGGGGGGGGGGGCTGACTCTTGGCCTTGGTTGTGGTGTCCACTATCTTGCAGCCTCAGTCTCACATCTGGGCCCTGGGACCTGGCTTTGACCAGCCTCAGCTGGAGCACCACCAGCAGGCAGAGCCATGGTGGCAGTCTGCAGCGAGGTTGCAATCTGTCGCAGTACATCAGACAGGTCCTGATTTTATTGCTCCACCAAGTTACCCCTGATAGCTGCCACGCCTTCCAGTGTTTTGATCCTCAAGTCCATGTGGACCACTCACCTCAGGATTGCCAAGACAGCCTCACTTATAGGCTTGAGGGTGCTCTGACCTCTGTCTTGATCCACCTTTATCTCAAAACGCGTTCGGCTGAAGTGGAATCCCATAGGTCCTGTAGTTCTAACACGGCATCGGAATCCCCAGTGTCAACCGGTGGGTTCCCCTGGCTGTGTGGGTTTCTCTTCACCACTACTGTCCCCATTCCCCCACTCCCCATTCTGAGTGGCAAACACGCCTCCCTCGGGGTGTAGGGTGTTAACGCCTCTTCCTGTGTAGTAGGGCTTCAGAGCTTCCGTGGGTGTGTACTCAGTCCACAAGTCAATGTTAGATCCACCCACTGCGACCTCTGTTGGGGTTTAATGAGGAAACCCTGGTCAGAGAGACCAAGAGTTGTGAAGGTACTTTGGGTCGACAGGGATGGTTGATGGCGTTTCCGGTCTGCCTGGATCCACTTGTCTCTCCTCCGCCTGTGTGCCAGCTCAATCGTCGAATATATTGCCCCTTGAACCGAAGTAATAGCCCTCTGCTGCTCCTCCTTCGCCTTATTTTTTATGTGCTCCATATAGGCCCAATAGCCCTCAGGGTCCACTTGGCCATGGTGCGTCATGGCTGTTTCTTCGTTGTCTTCACCAAGTGAGACCAATTGCCTCACAATTGGTTCACGAGGCTCTTCAGGGTCCCTCCCAGGGAATCAAGGGGAAACCCTGGTCGAGGGGGGGGGGGGGGGGGGACGTCGGTCATGGGTTTGACCATATATTTAGCAGTTAGTGCTACTGCACCTATTACAGAGAGCCAGTAGAGAAGGTCATTATGGCGTTCCTATCGGCTTCCCTGATTTGTTCGGTCGATGTTGCATTTTGTTATGCTATATCGTGCTCCTCAGCAATTTTGCGTTGTAGTCACCGGAGGACCATTATTAACTGGCCCATTGAAACCAAAATATTGACGACCTGGAAGGTGAAAACCTCGTTGAGCCATTTAAACGACGAGAGGAAAGGCGTTGTTCCTTAAAAATTTAAAGGGACAAAAAAAAAAAGAACAAAGGGAGTGTTGGATACACAGGCCCCGTTCCCGATGAGTGCGTGGAGCACCTCGTCAGCACTTTGCTGGTGCCAACAACCGCGGTCACGTTGTCACCGCACTTCACAAGAGAACGAAAAGTCAGTAGCCCAGGCCCTTGGAAGGCTCGATCGCGCTTGGAGATCGAACTAATGTTGAGCAATTAACATTCTGTTTCCGCGAAACAAATTTTCTTAATAAAATGTATTCAAGAAACCGGGTAAATCGGCGGTATAACAGGGATAGATGGGCCGAGCTGTTAACACCGTGAGAACCAACTGAACTGAAACAGACAGAAAGACAAACACGGAACCAAATATGTTCCTTGATGTCTGAAACGTGGAATACGAGTGAAAATTTTCATTTTGGTAGACATACAATTTTTTTTGAGTTGCGCAGATACCTCTCTACCTTGGCTAGTGATCAAGTAAAATAAAAACCATATAGGTACCCTTCTATTGAAAGTTTTCAAACTACGGCGTTCTAAATGTCAACCCCTATTTTTCACCCCTTAGAGGTGACTGACAGAAACGCCGAGCTTCGCGGACCAACTAGACCCCAAATGGAACCTACAAACCAAATTTAATCACTTTTGGTTAATGGTAACTAAGGAAAAACGCTGCAAAGTCCTTGTCACATGGGTTTATTATTCTATTGGACAAACCTACAGAAATGTTGGCTGTTCATTTATTGTTTCTTTCATGTGAAATAATGCGGATAGCCATTTCTGATGGTTTCCACCAATTTTGGCCCCCAAAACACGAATTAGGTAGGCTCCTTTTTTTTTTTTAATTATCTTTGACCATTGGTAGTGCCATTTTTTTAATCTTCTTGATCCAAATGTTGAAACTTTTTCTAGTGTTATTATACAAACTGATTGTGATTTCAGACGATTTCCCAGGTTTTTGACTCACGAAAAATAAATTTTGGGAGCTGAAAATTTGGTAGAACCTAAATTTTCCACTCTTCGGTCAAAATCGACTTCATATTCGGTCTTCTCGTCCCAAAAACACGGAAAACGATACCTCAAAAGCTCATGTTACTAAAACACAAAAAGTAACTATTTTTATACACATTTTCACTCATAACACCCCTGGGTATATTCCGATCGGGCTGAAAAGTTTCGGGACACAACTAGGGCTCAAATGGAGCATGCGTGCGAAAGAACGACGTTTTTTAGACCGAAAATGAAGCCGGTATGCATGATACGGCGACGGCGGACGGACATTGCATTTTGGTTTATTATTCTGTGACCAGGAGCGACCATTCACTCTAATGAAATGGACCCACTTATCGAGCCACTACATTCACGATTTGAAATTGTTGCAAAAGTAGGTATCTATCCCACTTTCTCGGACTCGAAATTGCCGAACGTGATGGTTACATCACTGTGAGCCAATCAGCGTATACCAAGAAAATCCTTGCTTAGTTTACTTGATAGATATAGAAGGTTGCAATCCGGTCTTCGCCCCCATGGAGTAACTCGCTGCTCAAGGGCCAGGGAAAGCTCCTGATTACCCATTTATGTATCGCTCTGCTGTTGCGGCTCTCCTTTAAATACCGTTAAGGCGTTTGACTTGTACCTAACGCTTTTCACCTTTGAGCATGCCCTAGGCTAAACAAAGGGTACAAAAATAAGCTGGTGGTTGTAAAAGGTCGAGGGCTGCCCAAAGCACACCAGTGTGCCCATCAGTTCTTTATTTTATTTTCATTTCTACATTTCTCCCCCCCCCCCCCCCCTTGTATAGTACCTGTTAAAAGTCATCTGCAGAATCGTCCGACTTGTAACACCGCACCAAAACTCCGTTTTTTCAAGTAATTCGAACCCAAAGATAGTTTGTTGCAACAGTTTTTAGATTATTTAAAAAAATTGTCAAATGGGTTCAGAAAAAAACAAACAATTGTTTACAGTAACGAAAACATTTGTTTTAACAATATTGTTCAGAAGAAGATTTTACTTATTTCATTTTATTAGACGATCTTAATCACACATAAGCCTATTGTGCCCAGGTAGGTAGATGGAAACACTACAACAAAATTGATTCTATTATTCACATCTGAGTTACTTGTATCAGTTACTGAATCAATTGTTCCTTTGCCATTTCTGACGATGTGATGCCAGGATCGCATCGGGCCTCCCAGGTACTAAGGGTTGTTTCAAATATAATATAGCTGTAATAGTAAAAGGACCCACCGCGATGTGCCCAATGTAGAAAAAAACGCTGCTAAGTCCTTGTCACATGTCATTCTGTGAATAATACAGCTATGTAATCGCTCAGCAAAAAATGTTTATAACACCCCCTCAAATTTTTTTCTTTTCCGTTTCAAGGTACGTAGATTCCAAAAATGCAATGTCCGTCCGCCGTACGCCGTCCGCCGTCCGCCGTACGCCGTACGCCGTCCGCCGTCCGCCGTATCACGTGTACAGGCTTCATTTTCGGTCTAAAAGATTCGTTCTTTCGCACACATGCTCCATTTGGGCCCTAGTTGTGTCCCGAAAAATTTGTAGCCAGATCGGAATATACCGAGGGGTGTTATGAGCGAAAATGTGTATAAAAATAGGTACTTATTGTGTTTTAGTAACATTTTAGTAAAATGATTTTTGAGGTATTGTTTTCCATGTTTTTGAGACGAGAAGGCCGAATATGAAGTCGATTTTGACCAAAGAGTTGAAAATTGAGGTTCTACGGAACCTTCATCCTTAAATTTTGGTCTACAATCGTTGTTTTTCCGCACACAGTTCGGTTCCCCATTTGGGAACACATTTGGGTCCTAGTTGTGCTCCGGAACACAGCAGCCCGATCGGCATACACCCAGGGGCATAAATTTTGGTTTATTATTCTGTGAATGTATTCGCTCAGCAAAAAAATTTTATAACACCCCTTCAAAATTTATTCTTTTACGTTTCAAGGCGCTTAGATTCAGAAAAGTTCCGTCCGCCGTATCATGCATACCGGCTTCATTTTTGGTCTAAAAAATTCGTTCTTTCGCACACAGGCTCCATTAATTTGGGCCTTAGTTGTGTCCCGAAACTTTGCAGCCCGATCGGAACATACACAGGGGTGTTATGAGTGAAAACGCTGCAAAGTCCTTGTCACATGGGTTTACTATTCTACTGGACATACCTACAGACATTTTGGCTGTTTATTTATTGTTTCTTTCATGTGCAATTATTGAAATAGCTATTTCTGATGGTTTCCACCAATTTTGGCCCCCAAAACACGAATTAGGTACGCTCCTTTTTTTTTCTTTTTTTTTTTTCAAATTATCTCTGATCATTGGTAGTGCCAATTAATCGTCTTCATCCACGTGCTGACACTTTTGCTAGAGTAATGATACAAATTGATGGTGATTTCAGACGATTTTTCAGGTTTTTGACTCATAAAAACTCAATTTTGGGAGCTGAACATTTGTTAGAACTCAATTTTCCACTCTTTGGTCAAAATCGACTTCATATTCGGTCTTATCGTCCCCAAAAACATGGAAAACGATATCTCCGAAGCTCATGTTACCAACATGTTGCTAAAACGCAAAAAGTACCTATTTTTACACACATTTTCACTAATAACACCCCTGGGTATATTCCAATCGGGCTGAAAAGTTTCGGGACACAACTAGGGCCCAAATGGAGCATGTGTGCGAAAGAACGATTTTTTTGACCGAAAATGAAGCCGGTACACGTGATACGGCGTACGGCGGACGGACATTGCATTTTTGGAATCTACGCACCTTGAAACGGAAAAGAAAAAAGCTTGAGGGGGTGTTATAAAAATTTTTTGCTGAGCGAATACATAGGTGTATTATTCACAGAATAATAAACCAAAACGAAGCGGAACGATAAGGAAGGTGATATTCCGAATGACTCTTCACTGCTGTCTGAAATCGACGTAGAAGATTTCCAACTTAAACTAGGTACCCCTGTGTGTGACAAAAAAGTCACTCAAGTTGATTCATCGACAAAAGAAGGTGGTACCCAATTCAGAAACTTAGAAGTATTACGGAACTATAAAAAATACGTCCTTGGCTCTGGTCGTAATCGACATGTAGAATTTTTGACAAGTTTTCTTGCTATACCTACGGCACCCCCTACAGATCATTGGATTAGGCTAAACTGCAATACGAAGAAACACCGCTTGAAGATCGAAACGGCGTGGCAGGCTCCGCCCAATTTATTCATGTCGGATAAACGGAGGATCGCTCTGAGGGCCAAGAACACTTTAATTTATAAACACCACTTTAAATCAATGTTCTGTTGTTGTTATGTTGTTTAATTAATAAACATAAAAATTAAAATTAATATTCAAGATAATAGTGGTGTTTATAAATTAAAATTTTCTTGTGGACTTAACTATTTTGGTCAAACTGGTACGCTGAGAGAAAAAACGCTGCAAAGTCCTTGTCACAAGGGTTTATTATTCTACTGGACATACCTACAGAAATATTGGCTGTTAATTTATTGTTTCTTACACGTACAATAATAATTGAAACAGCTATTCCTGATGGTTTCCACCAATTTTGGCCCCCAAAAACACGAATTACGCTCCTATTCCCCCCCCCCCCCCCAAAATTATCTTTGAAATTGATAGTGCCCTTTAACTATCATGATTCACCTGCTGATACTAATTCGAGTGTTATTATACAGATTTATGGTGGTTTCAGACAATTTCCCAGGTTTTTGACTCATAAAAAATGAATTTCGGGAGCTTAACCTTTGTTACACCCTCCGTGCTTCACTCTTTGGTCAAAATCAACTTCATATTCGGTCTTCTCCCCCATAAAACATGGAAAACTATACGTCACAAGCTCGGGTTAACTAAAACCTTGAAAAAAACCCGCTCGAAATACCCTATTTTTACACCAAATTTTCTCCCATATCGCCCCTGGGTGTATTTCGATCGAGCTGCCGTGCTTTGGAGCATAGCTAGGACCCAAGTATGTTCCCAAATGGGGACCCAAACTGTGTGTGGAAGAATAACGATTCTAGACCAAAATTTAACGTAAATTTAGGGCTGAAACTTCGTTAGAACCTCAATTTTCCACTCTTTGGTCAAAATCGACTTCACATTCGGTCTTCTCGTCCCCAAAAACATGGAAAACGATACCTCAAAAGCTCATGTTACTAACCTGTTACTAAAACACAAAAAGTACCTATTTTTATACACATTTTGACTCATAACACCCCTGGGTATATTCCGATCGGGCTGAAAAGTTTCGGGACACAACTAGGGCCCAAATGAAGCATGTGTGCGAAAGAAAGACTTTTTTAGACCAAAAATGAAGCCGGTACACGTGATACGGCGGACGGCGGGTGGGCGCTGCACTTTCTCAATCTACGCAGCTTGAAAAGTTAAATGAAAAAATTTTGAAGGGGTGTTATAGGTACACATTTTTTCCTAAGCGATCACATAGGTGTGTTATTCACACAATAATAAACCAAAATGCAATGTCCGTCCGCCGTATCACGCATAACTGCTTCATTTTCGGTCTAAAAAATTCGATCTTTCGCACACATGCTCCATTTGGGCCCTAGTTGTGTCCCGAAACTTTTCAGCCCGATCGGAATATACCCAGGGGTGTTATGAGTGAAAAACGGGTATAAAAGTAGGTATTTTTTGTGTTGTAGTAACATATTATAGTAATATGAGCTTTTGGGGTATCGTTCTCCATGTTTTTTGCGACGAGAAGACCGAATATGAAGTCGATTATGACACAAAGAGTGGAAATTTGAGGTTCTGCCAAAGGTTCAGCTCCCAAAATCGATTTTGGTTTATTATTCTGTGAATAATACACCTATGTATTCGCTCAGCAAAAAATTTTTATAACACCCCCTCAAACTTTTTTCTTTTCCGTTTCAAGGTGCGTAGATTCCAAAAACGCTGCAAAGTCCTTGTCACATGGGTTTATTATTCCATTGGACATACCTACCTACAGAGATGTTGGCTGTTTATTTATTATTTCTTTCATATAAAATAATTGAAATAGCTATTTCTGGTGGTTTCCACCAATTTTGGCCCCCAAAACTCGAATAAAGTACGCTCCTTTTTTCTAAAATAAATTATCTCTGATCATTGATAGTACCATTTAATCGTCTTGATCCACCTGTTGACACTTTTAACAGTGTTATTATACAAATTGATGGTGATTTCAAACGATTTCCCAGGTTTTTGACTCATAAAAAATCAATTTCGGGAGCTGAACATCTCTGGTAGAACCTCAATTTTCTATTCTTTGGTCAAAACCGACTTCATATTCGGTCTTCTCGTCCCCAAAAACATGAGAAACGATACCTTAAAAGCTCATGTTACCAACATGTTGCTAAAACGCAAAAAGTACCTATTTTTACGCACATTTTCACTCATAACACCCCTGGGTATATTCCGATCGGGCTGAAAAGTTTCGGGACACAACTAGGGCCCAAATGGAGCATGTGTGCGAAAGAACGACTTTTTTAGACCGAAAATGAAGCCTGTACACGTGATACGGCGGACGGCGGACGGCGTACGGCGGACGGCGGACCGCGTACGGCGGACGGACATTGCATTTTTGGAATCTACGTACCTTGAAACGGAAAAGAAAAAAATTTGAGGGGGTGTTATAAAAATTTTTTGCTGAGCGATTACATAGGTGTATTATTCACAGAATAATAAACCAAAATGCAATGTCCGTCCGCTGTCCGCCGTACGCCGTATCACGTGTACCGGCTTCATTTTCGGTCTAAAAAAGTCTTTCTTTCGCACACATGCTTCATTTGGGCCCTAGTTGTGTCCCGCAACTTTTCAGCCCGATCGGAATATACCCAAGGGTGTTATGAGTGAAAATTTGTGTAAAAATAGGTACTTTTTGCGTTTTAGCAACATGTTGGTAACATGAGCTTCTGAGATATCGTTTTCCATGTTTTTGGGGACGAGAAGAAAATTGAGTTCTACCAAATGTTCAGCTCCCAAAATTGATTTTTTATGAGTGAAAAACCTGGGAAATCGTCTGAAATCACCATCAATTTGTATAATAACACTGGAAAAAGTGTCAACACGTGGATCAAGACGGTAAAATGGCACTACCAATGATCAAAGATAATTTGAAAAAAAAGGAGCCTACCTAATTCGTGATTTGGGGCCAAAATTGGTGGAAACCATCAGAAATAGCTATTCCAAACATTTCGCATGGAAGAAACAATAAGTGAACAGCCGTCATTTCTGTAGGTATGTCCAATAGAATAATAAACCCATGTGACAAGGACTTTGCTGCGTTTTTTATGAGTCAGGAACCTGAGAAACCGTCTGAAATCACCATCAATTTATATAATGACACTTGAAAAATGTAAAATTCTCACACAATTGAGATATTGTTATAAATTAATTAGTCCACGTTCAAGGTTCGCAAACGACTCAGTATAATTTTATTCATCATGTGCAATTAATATTCACCCCAGATGTTAGACCAAATGTTCCAAAATTAATAATTTCTAGCAGTAACTTCAACATCCTCCCAAATTATGCAAATTTTGAACCCTCAATTTTGAATTTAGATTAGCCTCAATTCCCAACGTCGACGAGGCCCAGCCTCTCTCGGAGGCTGCAGAACCTAGAATTCCCCAGAGGCTTCGTCATCAGGTCGGCTAGTTGGTCTTCGGAGTTGACTTTCTCGATGTCCAGTTCTCCAGATGTCACTTGTTCGCGAACAAAAAAATGTCGTTTTGGATGTGCTTGGTGCGGCGATGAAACTGTGGATTCTGCGCTAGCTGGACGGCAGACTCGTTATCCACGCGCAGCACTGGTCGTCCTTCCAAGTGGTCCATGTCACCCAAGAGGCGTTTCAGCCAGATGACTTCTTTCGCCCCCTCACTGCAGCGACGATCTCAGCACCGGTTGTCGAAATCATCACCGTGCCTTGGCGCTGACTCAGCCATGAAATAGCAGCGTGTGACATCAGCGCAACCACCCCAGTTGTTGAGCGGCGCGTTGTGACGTCACCAGCATGATCCGCATCACTGTAACAGACCAAAGATTTTTCATTTCCCACAGTATACTTTAATCCTAATCTCTGTGTGCCTTTGAGGTAGCGGAAAATTCGTTTAACTTGGACCCAGTTTTTCCACGTCGGGTTTTCCAAGGTTCTCGAGGCGACACCTACAGCGAACGAAATGTCCGGGCGAGTCTCTACCATTAGGTACATCAGTGCACCTACAGCTTGACGATAAGGAAAACGAACTTCGCTGTGCTCCTCGGCATTTTCAGTTTCAGTATTCTCGGAGTTGGAGCAGTCCGGCAATTTTCCATCCCGAACCTTTTCAGCAATTTTCTCAAATATGCTTTTTGATTGAGCGTGATCACACCTTCAGCTTTAGAAATTTCAAATCCTAGGTAGTACGAAGCTGGTTTAGTTGTGATTTTGAACTCTTGTTCCAAATCTGCAATGAAACCCTTCAAGTCTTCCTCCCGGCTTGCAGCAACTAAACCATCATCGACATACAACGCAAGCATGATTTTTGAGGTTTTAGTTTTCTTCAAAAATAAGCAAGTGTCCGCTTCGCTTTGTATGAATCCAATCCGCAACAAATATGCAGCGAACCGTTGGTTCCAACAGCGAGGAGCCTGTTTTAGGCCATACAAACTACGATTTAGCCTACAAACTTGATTCGAACCATCATTATACCCTTCGGGTTGTTTTACATAAATCTCTTCTTGCACATATCCATACAGAAAAGCAGTTGAAACATCAAATTGTAACAAGTGCATGTTCTGACTTGCAGCAACACTAAGCAATGTCCGAACAGTACTTGCTTTAGCAACAGGTGAAAAGGTTTGTTCATAATCCACACCTTGTTTTTGCGAAAATCCTTGAACCACCAGCCTTGCCTTGAATCGCTCCACCGTACCATCCGGGTTCATTTTGACTTTGAACACCCATTTGGTTGGTATTGCTCTTTTCCCGGCAGGCAATTCGGCAAGCGTCCAGGTATTATTTGCATGTAATGAGTCAATTTCACTTTGCATAGCTTTTTTCCAATTTTCTTTGTTTTCGCTGTTCATTGCTTCTCTGTAGTTTTTGGGTTCATCAAGTTTCAGAATTTCATCTTCTCCAAACATAACAAGTGCATCAAAACCATACCTTTCTGGTTTCCTGAGCGCTGTGCGGTCCCTCAGCACTCGATCAGAGCTTTCAGTCTCTGCGTTACCTGTTGGTGTTGCAGGATTGACGTCATTTTCATGGTATTTTTTCTTCTGGTCTAAAAGATGACGAAAATCCACAATTTATTCGTCGGATCCACCTTGATCATTGTTGTCTAAATTTTCTACAGTTTTCAAAGGTGATTCATCAAAAGTTACATCCCTAGACCTTATCAGTTTTAGTCTCTCAGGGGACCAAATTCTGTACCCATCGTTTCCATCATACCCAATCAAGATTCCTTTCACGGCCTTCTTACACAATTTTCCTCTGCACTGTTTTGGAATGTGAGCATAGCAAGTACAGCCTATTATCCGTAGATTTTTGATGTCTGGCTTTTTACCAGTCCACAATTCAAAAGGTGATTTCCCCTCAACAGAAGAAACACCAGTTCTATTAATTATGTACGCAGCTGTATTAATCATTTCATCCCAAAGACCCTGTGGAACATTTTCACGAGCGTGCAGCAGGGTTCTACCGGCTTCTACAATAGTTCTGTGGTCTCGTTCACAGCACCCATTTTGTTCAGGAGTGTATGGCATTGTTAATCTTTGTTTTATGCCACTTTTGTGCAACAGTTTTCTCACGACTTCACAATCAAATTCTCCACCATTGTCGCTCAAAAACTCTTTAATTTGGTGGCCTAACACATTGGTTTCAGCAATGAAACGCTCCAACATCTCAACCACTTGAGATTTCTGTTTCAAGAAATAAATGCTGCGATATTTCGAGTAGTTGTCTTTGAAACATACATAATATCTATGAGAGCCAACTGATCTCAGAAATGGTCCAACTACGTCACATGAAACAATCTCACCTGGAGTAGTAGCTTTCGGTCGAGTTCCAAACTTACGCCTGTGAGCTTTGCCATACACGCACGCTTCACAAATGCGACCATCAACTTTGAGCTCGATCCCAAGTTCAGCTTTCACCACTTTAGCCACGTGTTTCATGTTCTGGTGTGCCATTCTCTCATGGTAGATTTGCAGCAGGTTCATCCTGTCAGTGGAACATACATTCAATGAATTTTCAGGTACAACATTTCTTGCATTGAGTTTATATAGACCTCCATTCCGAGTCCTATTTCCAGTCAAAATAGGTTGGTTTTTAACCACTAATTTACAAGTTTCAGCATACGAGATGGATTTACTATTGGTAACTTTGTCTTGCGCAGACAACGTGGAAAACAGATTTCTCGTAATACCTGGAACATACCAGACGTCTGACAACGTAAGATTCCTAGTAATGCCATTCACTGTTGACTGAATTTTGACGCTACCTTTTCCCACGACCTGTACAGCATTTCCATTGGCTGTTCGCACACAATGCTCATCTGTGAAATTCTCAAAGGATATGAACAGGTCTTTTCTGTGAGTTATGTGTTTAGTAGCACCACTGTCAACATACCAGGAATCTGACTCACTTGGGCTGGAATATACCTCTGTGTCTGTATGCAGTGTCATGTCATCAACGTTCGAAGCATACGTTTTTGATTTTGGGTTTGACGGCTTCGACTGGCTGGATGTGGACGGTTTGTTCCCACTCCATTTCGCAGGTTTTGGCGGCCTACCATCAGCAATCCAATATCTGCAAACATTAATCTTATGATTAGTTTTTCCACAATAGTTGCAAGAAATTTTCTTTTGCGAATGTTCATCGTTTACCCTTGTTGTCATTATGTCGAGATCACTCTTCAAGGTTTTCAAATTCAATGCTCTTTCATGAAATTCGGGTAGAGCAGAGATGGTTTTGATCGGGGTTTTCACCCCATTTTGGAGGGAAACCCCCAAAGCCACCCTAGCCTTACTCTTCCACCCTGCCGTACTCTTATCTTTCCCTGAATCACGGGAATTAAATGGAAACTTCTAACTAACATGTCTAAGAACTGAAACACTAAGAAAAATGAAATTACCTATCTTTACCTTATTAACCTAAAGGGGGCGTTCCACCAACTGTTTCCCTCCCATAAATGGGGAAAGAAACAGTAAACAAAATAATAATTTTTAGTTTATACAAAAAAAGGTCGAGGTAGAGCTCCTCTTGGCACACCATCCCAAAATCCAAGAAGCAAAGGACTCCCATACTATCGTCGGTCTCGCAGCTCTGTCAAACTCATCTTGTCCCAATTGCTAATAGTGTACCTACTTCAAGTTTTTACATTTCAAATGTCTATCAGGTGATAATTCGATTATGGGCGACGGATCCTCCACGTCGGGAACGAACCTACCCTGAAAATGGACCTAGTTTAAAATGTAGAAGTGATAGTGTAGTGTCCGAAAGTTACGGCATGAATTCTAGATCACCTCCAGAGGAAAACAAAATCAATCGTTGACTTACCTTGCTTCCTAGAACTCCACTATAAGACCTGAGATCTATTGAGCAAAACTCCAAAAATGATGGAGTATCATTATTCAGACTCTCGAATCCCCCTGATACAACTTCCTTTTCTTTTGAAAATGGAAACAGTCCTGCTTACATCGCCAAGGGGGAAAGCCAGTTCAATCGGGCCATAATTCCCGAAGGATCTGTCTTATCCCAAGGCACTATCATTGGCCACGGTGGATTCGTGAGGGAATAAGCCAAGATCCCAAAGAAAGGATCAAGGCTCACTAGCTCCCGAAAACACCGAGGTCCATCACAAAGGACAAGGAAGTTCACAACAATTCGGCATTTCAACCGACTCGAATGGAAAGATGAATTTATCCCCAGACATATTGAAAAGTTACTGGAGCTCATCCTATGAGAGGAGCTGCTAAGCTGACATTAGCAGCCTATAGCAACATGGTAGGAGGCGACCACATTTATAGTTACTGTATGGAAACATAAAAATAAAGCCTAACTTCTCTTGAAAATGTAGACGAAAATCCTATAATTAAGAAATGAGGTTTTAAACCAAGAGGGAAACTAACGGTGCCTAGACGGAGATTTGAAAGTTTGAAAACGTGTGTACTACCTACGAAATGGGACAAGATGTTACTAAAACTGAATCATGAGGAAAAGATATGGGTTTTGCAATTAATGGGAACAATATTAAACTATCCAGAATGAAAAGTGAAATCGGAAAACATTGACAGGAAGTGAGTACAAAATACAATTAATTAATGGATCCAATAATTCTTAACAATCTAATAATATACTAAAGCCTGAAGGGATATAAAAATAAAATAAAAAACCTAACTTCTACCCATAAATAAACCTTTGAAATTTCCTAACGAATAACTAAATTCACCGTTTGATGGTTACTTTTCCAAATTTTACTATAAGGAATAACCTGTTCAGTTAAGCTACATTGAAAGGAAAATTCTTCCCTAAATCTTTAAAATTTAAAATTTCTCCTACAAAACCCAAAAGAAAAGAGAATTGAGATGGAACCACCATCACAAGATTTGAATTATTTTTAGTGTTATAAATTTATTACTTAGGCATGGGGATAGAGTTAAGTTAGAAAAAAAACCCCTTGAGGGCAAAGTTAACTAAAAAGGGGAAAAAACCTAACCCTATCCCAATGTTTTCTTAGGATACGTCACATGATGAAACCAAAAAGAGTTAGGTAGTTTAATTGGAGGCCAACTGCCAAAGTAAATTTCAATTTGGAAAATTTTATTTAGAACTAAAAGCTGATGAAACGAATTCTCTAAATAGATTCGTAAACCCCGTTAGGAATTGACATTTTTTTTGGAAATTTGACTTAAATTGTGAAACTAATAATTTGGACTAGGAGAAAGGGAACCAAGTTCCTACCTTAATTCAGCCGGAGGAGAGCCGTCCAGGAAACCTTCACCAGCCAAGTGTCCCGATTCCGACCTCTCCTTTTCCCAAGTCACCTCTCAACTCCCACTCCCCCGTTTAATCAGAAAATCTTATAAACTGAGGAGAGGGGCGTCCGAGCGAATCCCAGGAAAAGGGGGCCCGGTGGAGCAGAGGACTGATGACACATTAGTAGAACTGAGAAAGTTAATTCACGAAAATTGATGAGGTTGACAATCAAAGGAGGGACATGACGAAATTCGCCCGTAGTTCACTAAATACTCTAATTTATTACATTATCAGTTAATTTGGGAATTTCGTCACGTCACAAGCATCTATAAAGGTAAATAATAACCTCTTGTGTAATAATTTGCAGCGTTTTTATTCCATTTTCGGATTGTACGTACCTTGGAACCGAAACCACAAAATTATGAAGGGGGGGGGGGTTAAATTTTTTTCTCACGCTCGATTCCGAAGGTTCATTATTGAAAATAATAAGCCAAAAATTGGCCTATTTTCAAAACGCGCCTGCGGCGTTATGGATTGTCCAAACTTAAAAGTTGATACACGAATTTTGAAGGCACTTTTATTCTTCTTTCATTTGGAACTAATGAGATACCTTGCTATAAATTTTTTTTCCTGGAAAAAACCATTATTTACTGAGCTACCATTTCTATATGTATATGACGGAAGACAGCTTTACGCCCTCTGTAATGACAACGACGTCCAATGGACACACTGCGGACGGCGTTCCTTTGACGGCAGCCACATTTATACCCCTCTGTTATAACAAAGGTCAACCACGGACGCGGTATGGACGGCGTTCCTTTGACGGGAGACACCTTCACGCCCGTCCGTGATGATACGTCTTCTATGGACACTGTACGGACGGTGTTCCCACAATGGAAGCCACATTTTTGTACCCCTCCTTAATAACAACTGTCAACCACGGACACACTAAGGACGACATTCCAGGACTGAAGCCACAGTTACACCCCTCCACAATGACAACGATTAACCACGGACGGATTACGGACGTTCCAACGACGGAAGCCACCTTTATACCCCTCCACAATGACCACAAGATCCTACGGACACACTACGGACGACGAACAAACAACAGAAATATGCTCCTCATACCCGTCCTATGTCATAACCGTTGGTTTACGGAACGACGATGCTCCGTCAGATGATTGGCTCCGTGATCCTCACGGATGTTTGTTCTTTACGGAACCCACCACGGAGTACATCCTTCATGTTCACTAGGACGCACGGAACGCGATGGAACGGACACCACAGGTGCCTCCGTGAAAGCCGACGTCCCATGACCTTAACTGATGGTCAAGGGTCGCTAGGGATAGTCAAAATGCCAGCCAAGGATTTGTCATTTTTGAAGGAACGTCTACGGATCGACCACCAACAGTGATGGTCTAGGTCCTTCCTTCACCACTTTTGGTTTACTATTCTGTGAATAATTCACCTATGTATTCGCTCAGCAAACAATTTTTATAAGACCCCCTCAAAATTTTTTCTTTTCCGTTTCAAGGTGCGTAGATTCCAAAAACGCTGCAAAGTCCTTGTCACATGGGTTTATTATTCTACTGGACATACCTACGGAAATTTTGGCGGTCCATTTCTGTTTCTTTCATGTGAAATAATTGAAATAGCCGAAATAGCTATTTCTGATCCACAATTTTGGCCCCCAAAACACGAATTAGGTACGCCCCTATTTTTCCATATAATCTTTGATTATTATTGGTAGTGTCATTTAATCGCTTGATCCACATGTTGATACTTTTCTAGTGTAATTATACAAGTTGATGGTGATTTCAATAGATTTTCCAGGTTTTTAACTCATAAAAAAAATCAATTTTGGGAGCTCAACATTTGGTAGAACCTCGATTTTTCCACCTTTGGTCAAAATCTACTTCATATTCGGTCTTTTCGTCCCCAAAAACGTGGAAAACGATAACTCAAAAGCTCATGTTACTAACATGTTACTAAAACACAAAAAGTACCTATTTTTATACACATTTTCAATCATAACATCCCTGGGTATATTCCGATCGGGCTGCAAAGTTTCGGGACACAAGTAGGGCCAAAATGGAGCATGTGTGCGGAAGAACGAATTTTTTTAGACCGAAAATAAAGCCTGTACACGTGATACGGCGCACGGCGTACGGCGGACGGCGGACGGACATTGCATTTTGGTTTATTATTCTGTGAATAATACACCTATGTATTCGCTCAGCAAAAAATTTTTGTAACACCCCCTCAAAATTGTTTCTTTTCCGTTTCAAGGTGCGTAGATCCCAAAAATGCAATGTCCGTCCGCCGTACGCCGTCCGCCGTCCGCCGTATCACGTGTACAGGCTTCATTTTCGGTCTAAAAAATTCGCTCTTTCGCACACATGCTCCATTTGGGCCCTAGTTGTGTCCCGAAACTTTTCAGCCCGATCGGAATATACCCAGGGGTGTTATGAGTGAAAATGTGTATAAAAATAGGTACTTTTTGTGTTTTAGTAACATGTTAGTAAAACGCTGCAAAGTCCTTGTCACATGGGTTTATTATTCTATTGGACATACCTACAGAAACGTTGGCTGTTCATTAATTGTTTCTTTCATGCGTAATAATCGAAATAGCTACTTCTGATGGTTTCCATTAATTTTGGCCCCCAAAACACAAATTAGGTACGCTCTTTTTTTTATTTTTTTTTTAACTATCTTTGATCATTGGTAGTGCCATTTAATCGTCCTGAACCACATCTTGACACTTTTTCCAGTGTTATTATACAAACTGATGGTGATTTCAGACGATTTCCCAGGTTTTTCGCTCATAAAAAATCAATTCTGGGAGCTGAACATTTGGTAGAACTCAATTTTCCACTCTTTGGTCAAAATCGACTTCATATTCGGTCTTCTCGTCCCCAAAAACATAGAAAACGATATCTCAGAAGCTCATGTTACCAATATGTTGCTAAAACGTAAAAAGTACCTATTTTTACACACATTTTCACTCATAACACCCCTGGGAATATTCCGATCGGGCTGAAAAGTTTCGGGACACAACTAGGGCCCAAATGGAGCATGTGTGCGAAAGAACGATTTTTTTAGACCGAAAATGAAGCCTGTACACGTGATACGGCGGACGGCGTACGGCGGACGGACATTGCATTTTTCGAATCTATGCACCTTGAAACGTAAAAGAAAAAAGTTTGAGGGGGTGTTATAAAAATTTTTTGCTGAGCGAATACATAGGTGTATTATTCGCAGAATAATAAACCAAAATGAACTTTTGAGGTATCGTTTTTCATGTTTTTGGGGACGAGAAGACCGAATATGAAGTCGATTTTGACCAAAGAGGGAAAAATTGAGGTTCTACCACATGTTCAGCTCCCAAAATTGATTTTTTATGAGTCAAATACCTGGGAAATCGTCTGAAATCACCATCAATTTGTAGAATAACACTAGAAAAAGTGTCAACGGATGGATCAAGACGATGAAATGTTACTATAAATGATCAAAGATAATTTGAAAAAAAAGGAGCGTACCTACCTAATTCGCGTTTTGGGGGCCAAAATTGGTGGAAACCACCAGAGATGGCTATTTCAATTATTTTATATGAAAGAAACAATAAATAAACAGCCAACATTTCTGTGGGTATGTCCAATGGAATAATAAACCCATGTGACAAGGACTTTGCAGCGTTTTACACCCATTTTTCTCCCACAACACCGCTGGGCGTATGCCGAACGGGCTGCCTGCTTCGGAGCACAACTCGGACCCAAATATGTTCCCAAATGGGGACCCAAACTGTGTGCGGAAGAGCGGATTTATACCAAAATTTAACGTAAATTTAAGGCTGAATCTTCGTTAGAACCTCAATTTTCCGCTCTTTGGTCAAAATCGACTTCATAGTCGGTCTTCTCGTCCCAGAAAACATGGAAAACGATACCTCAAAAGCTCATGTTACTAAAACGCAAAAAATATCTATTTTGCGAAAATGAAGCCGGTATGCATGATACGGCGGACGGCCGACGGCGGACTGACATTCGCATTTTCTGAATCTACGCATTCTGAAACGTAAAAGAAAAAATTTTGAAGGGGTGTTATAAATACATTTTGTTGAGCGAATACATAGGTGTATTAATTATTCACAGAATAATAAACCTAAACGGAAATTCGTAGAGATCGCAGTTAGATCTGGTACATACGACAAAAGCATTCCACAAATCACTCAGAAGTTGCGTGTGGAAGTCTCATTATCCGGGTGTTGCTCAAGATCTTTTATTGGCCGCGGTCCTTGTAGATGAATATCGGTATCCTTCCTTCCTGGCCGTCCTTTCAAGCAAAGGCTTCAGATTCCAATCAAGGACAAATAATTAATGCTCGTCGATGAGCAATTCTTTTATTTTCATCTATTGGAGGAACTCGGGTGGAATTTATAATTAAGGTGAAAAACCGCAAGTTGATCAGTCGACTTATTTCTACTTTAGAGCTTTTTTTTCTTCTTTTGGTTTATTATTTCCAATAATGAACCATTGGAATCGAGCATGAAAAAAAAAAAAAAAAAAATCTTACCCCCCCCCTCAAAATTTGATGGTTTACGTTTCAAGGTATGTAGAATCCAAAACTGCAATAAAAATATTTCTGTCTGTCCGCCGTACGCCGTACGGGCCAGTTTTCTTAGTTACCATGAAACAAAAATTGATGAAATTCGGGTTATAGGTTCCGTTCGGGGTCTAGTTGGTCCTCGAAGCTCGACGTTACTGTCAGTCATCTCTAAGGGGTTCAAAATAGGGGTTGAAATTTTCAGAACGCCGTATCTCGAAAACTTTCTATTGAAGGGTATTGTTTTTTTTAACGTTATTAAATTTGTCTTGAGCTAAACAATTTTTTGGGACCACCCGGAGCATCGTACGTCCAGCCGCTCATGTGCACCAAAAAGCTTCGTCAACACGATCGTGAATCAAACGGTATAAATCCGGCCGGGATATCATAACTACGGAGCATCTGATTATAATCAAGGATGGCTGTATGAAGTCGAGTTGTTTGTTCTGCGATATTATTTCATTCGATAAGTGATGGACTATTGGATTTTGTTGGTAGGTACTTCTGAATCTTGAACAAACGTTGAAGTAGTATTGATGGGTAAATTATTACACAATGGCAAATTATTACACACCGGCAAATTATTAAACAACTGTGAATTATTACACAACGGTAAATTATTACACCAATAAATTATTACACAACGGCTCATCTACCCAAAAGGGGCTGGATTTTGTTGATAGGTACTTTTGCAACTTGAACAGCCGTTGAAGTATTATTGATGGGTAAATTATTATACAATAGCAAATTATTACACGACGGTAAATTATTACACCACGGTAAATTATTACACAACGGCTCATCTACCAAGAAGGGGCTGGATTTTGTTGATAGGTAATTTTGCAACGTGAATAACCGTTGACGTATTATTGATGGGCAAATTATTACACGACGGTTCATTATTCTATCTCCGTAGAAGGGGAACTTATACAGGTAAATTATTGCACAACGGTTTATGTAGGTACCTAGTAACGAGTACGGGGTTAGGTACTAACCTACGGAGGGTCTGCGATCTACATAAAATGTACAGAGTAGTACATCTTATATTATATAGACGGGTTATCTATACAGAGAGCTGTGATCTGTAACAGAAGGGTATTCTGTACAAAATAATAAACCATTGTGCAGGGATTTGCAGCGTTTTTGGAATCTACGCACCTTGAAACGGAAAAGAAAACATTTTGAGGGGGTGTTATAAAAATTTTTTGCTGAGCGAATACATAGGTGTATTATTCACAGAATAAACCAAAATGCAATGTCCGTCCGCCGTACGCCGTCCGCCGTATCACGTGTACAGGCTTCATTTTCGGTATAAAAAAGTCGTTCTTTCGCATACATGCTCCATTTGGTCCCTAGTTGTGTCCCGAAACTTTTCAGCCCGATCGGAATATACCCGGGGGTGTTATGAGTGAAAATGTTTATCGTTTTCCATGTTTTTGGGGACGAGAAGACCGAATATGAAGTCAATTTTGACCAAGGAGTGGAAAATTGAGGTTGTACCAGATGTTCAACTCCCAAAATTGATTTTTTATGAATCAAAAACCTGCGAAATCGTCTGAAATCATCATAACTTAGTATAATAACACTAGGAGTAGTATCATAGGTGAATTAAGACAACTAAATAACTACCAATGACTAAAGATAATTTGAAAAAAATGGAGCGTACCTAATTCGTGTTTTGGGGGCCAAAATGAGTGAAAACCATCAGAAATAGCTATTTCAATTATTTCAAATGAAAGAAACAATAAATGAACAGCCAAAATTTCTGTAGGTATGTCCAATAGGATAATAAACCCATGTGACAAGGACTTTGCAGCGTTTTTGGAATCTACGCACCTTGAAACGGAAAAGAAAACATTTTGAGGGGGTGTTATAAAAATTTTTTGCTGAGCGAATACATAGGTGTATTATTCACAGAATAAACCAAAATGCAATGTCCGTTCGCCGTACGCCGTCCGCCGTATCACGTGTACAGGCTTCATTTTCGGTATAAAAAAGTCGCTCTTTCGCACACATGCTCCATTTGGGCCCTAGTTGTGTCCCGAAACTTTTCAGCCCGATCGGAATATACCCGGGGGTGTTATGAGTGAAAATGTTTATCGTTTTCCATGTTTTTGGGGACGAGAAGACCGAATATGAAGTCAATTTTGACCAAGGAGTGGAAAATTGAGGTTGTACCAGATGTTCAACTCCCAAAATTGATTTTTTATGAATCAAAAACCTGCGAAATCGTCTGAAATCATCATAACTTAGTATAATAACACTAGGAGTAGTATCATAGGTGAATTAAGACAACTAAATAACTACCGATGACTAAAGATAATTTGAAAAAAAAAGAAAAAAATGGAGCGTACCTAATTCGTGTTTTGGGGGCCAAAATGAGTGAAAACAATCAGAAATAGCTATTTCCATTATTTCAAATGAAAGAAACAATAAATGAACAGCCAAAATTTCTGTAGGTATGTCCAATAGGATAATAAACCCATGTGACAAGGAATTTGCAGTGTTCTTTGTGTTTTAGTAACATGAGCTTTTGAGGTATCGTTTTCCATGTTTTTTTAAGACGAGAAGACCGAATATGAAGTCGATTTTGACCGAAGAGTGGAAAATTGAGGTTCTACCAAAGGTCAGCTCCCAAAATTGATTTTTTATGAGTCAAAAAACTGGAAAATCGTCTGAAATCACTATAAATCAGTATAATAACACTAGAAAAAGTGTCAACACATGTATCAAGATGATTAAATGGGACTACCAGTGATCAAAGATAATTTGAAAAAAAAAGAAGCGTGCCTAATTTGTGTTTTGGGGGCCAAAATTGGTGGAAATCATCCAGAAATGGCTACTTCAATTATTTCACATAAAAGAAACAATAAATTTACAGCCAACATTTCTGTAGGTATGTCCAATAGAATAATAAACCCATGTGACAAGGACTTTGCAGCGTTTTTTCTCAGTGTAGGATGTTAAGGAAAAGAATAAAGGAACATGATAAAGATTTCACGGATAATAAGGGTGATTCGACCTTAGCACTTCACTTGAATGAATCCAGTCATGGCTTCAATTTTGATCTTACAGGCTGACAGTTTGTTGAATATCTTCATTTCTGTCCAAAAGGGACCATGTTGGGTGTACTTGAAAAATTCTAAATTATTAAGAGTGATAGGTTGGGTAAACCATTGAACGATGTAATTCCTTTAAGTTTTTCTCTATTATTGCGTTCATTTCTGTAACAGTGGTATCTCCCCTCCCCCCTTTCTCTTTTACTTTTTGGCATTCTTTTTCAGGGCCAATCAGAATCGACGCCCTTCCTTTGATTCCTTCACCATTCTTCTTCACAACCAATCCCAATAGACCACATTTCACTTGTTGACTATTTATAAGGTCACCTCTCCAATGAGCCTTAAGTTACTGTTTGTTACTGACGATGGTTTGATCACCGAAACCGGTATGACAGTGTATTTTTCGCGTTTTTTCGTGTATTAGTGGAAATATACTATTTTTCAATAATTCCGTTTTTGTCTGTCCTGAAGAGATGCTCCTTCTGCGTAGATCACTGTTTTCTATGGTCAGTACCCTCGAGCTCCCCAGGAAAGCCCTAAGTCGAGTACTGGAGCCCGCCCGGGAATTAAAGTTTCATACAAATGCGCGGGATTCAATAATTCAATCATTCATCATTCATCATTCATCATTTTTTTGTAGTTATTCATGAAGCATATGGTAAATAATGAACCGTTGTGTAATAATCTACCTGTATAGATGCCCTAAATCGAGTACTGAGCCAGCCCGGGAAATACATTTCTTAACTGCTGTTATTCATGAAACATAACGTTTGTTCAAGTTACAAAAGTACCTATCAACAAAATCCAAAAGAGTTATTTTTCAAATGAAATAATATCACAGAACAACCAACTCGACTTCATACTCCGTGAATATAATCAGGTGCTCCCTGGGCAATGATTATCTCGGGCCATTCCCAACAATTGTTGCCGCGTCCCTAGCAATGACATCTGGGCTGAATGTATACAATTTCATTCGCCCTGCTGTTGACGAAGCCTGTCGGTGCAAACTTCTGGGCCTTACTGTGAACGAACGGCTGGACGCACATTGCTCCGGATAGTCTCAAAAACTCCCAAGTTCAAGAACTATACGTAAAAAAATTCGAGATAACGGCGTCCTGGAAACTTCAACCCCTATTTTTCTCCCCTTAGGGATGACTGACATTAACGCCGAGCTTCGAGGACCAACTAGACCCCAAATGGGACCTACAAACCAAATTTCATTAATTTTGGTTCCTGGTAACTAAGAAAAGTGTGAATTACGGCGGACGGAGAGAAATTTCTTTTATTCCATTTTCGGATTCTACATACTTACCTTGAAACGGAAAAAATTCAAATTTTGAGGGGGGGGGGGGTTAACTTTTTGTCATGCTCGATTCCAAAGGTTCATTATTGAAAATAATAAACCAAAGTCATGAAACCCCTTCTCAAGTCATCATCACAACTGGAGCATCATGAGCCTAACACCAAGATCAAACTCTACTTGGAAAATCTAACGTGTCAACAGCTTACATAGAATATTTCCTACGTGGTAATTTCCCCTTAGTTTTAAGTTGCCCGTTTTCTCCCTTTCCGAAAACTTGAAACCAATAGTTGGAGGACCTATTTTTTGAAGCTTAGCTACTAAAGGGCGTTACAAAAACTACTTCCTAAGGATAGTAAGGGGGAGGGGCATATCTTGGATCTTCTGTTCACAGGCGCGCGCACACACGCATAATCATGATGTTACTTCAAGTTGATTTACGTATTGATCGGTGAAGTAAACCAGATTATGGATCGAAATTTACGTTTGGATCATGAAATCTCGCAGAGTAATGCATGCATTACAGTGGACGTCCCTTATGAAGGTGTATAGATCACTCTCACTCATTGCAGATCGTCTGAAAGTAGGTATACATGAGTAGCTGATCTATGATGATGATGAATTCAGTGTGCAATTTAATTACCTAATATTGTGACTAGTGACGCGACGTGAACAGCTTACGTACATGTTTGACTACCTGTGTTAGAGTAGCTGAGGTTATGATCATAAAAATGCCCCAAGAATATTGTGAAAAAATTTATTGATTGATCTAAGATGGTTGCCACCTATACCTACCTATTGTTTTTTATATACCATTGTCGTATGGCAGCTTCAAAAGTTGAGACGGGTAGCGCACAGAAGATTCTCTTTTCGGTCGCGGACACAAGATTTGCTGAAAGTTGTCCTCTTCTGACCAGATCAAGTAAAATCATAAGGATGTCTCTTACTACTGAGGGACGTCGTAAAAAACGAAGAGAGGCGAAGCGGAATTCGCCATACTGCCAAATTTGCAGAACTTGGGTTAGAAGTGGCCTAAATGTTTGATCTGCCACTTATTGGACAAACTTGGATACACATAAGAATTAAATCAATCGCGACGAAATCGTGGGCACTCATTTCAAATAAAAAAAACGGGGTTATTGAAAGGTTGTCTATTTCGAATAACACGATGGTGATCAGTGATCAAACCATCGTCAGTAACAAACAATAACTCAACTAACGTTATTGTTTGTTAACTACTGGATGATGGTTGATCACCGAAACACAGTATAACCTTATATAACAGTAATAACAGCATATTTTTCGTGTGTTAGTAGATATATAAAACCTTTAAATAACTCCGTTTTTGATTTGGATACGTAGGTATGTACTTGTGTCATTGAAGCAACTTATCCCCCAGTTCGGTCCATCCTCAACACAAATGGGATTATATTCTATTTAACTAAATTTACAGGTGATTTTCGTGGTGTCTGTTTGTCTTTCAATCACGCCTAAACGGCTCAATGGATCGAACCCATCTCGCGTATTTGAATGTTTCTATGACCAGGGAAGGACATAGGGGGGTTTACTTCCGGATCCGATGGATAGGGGTGGGGGTTTATAGGGAAGCCGAAACATAAAAAAAATAAATTCTCGAAAACGGCTCAATGGATCGAACCCATCTCGCGTATTTAAATGTTTCTATGACCAGGGAAGGACATAAGGAGGTTTACTTCTGCGAGAGGTAACAAAGTCAGACGGGCCCACCCCGAGTTCTACCCGTCGGCGACGGGCAACACATAAAACATTAAATTCTCGAAAACGGCTCAATAGATCGAACTCATCTCGCGTATTTAGATGTTTCAGTAATCGGGGAAGGACATAGGGGGATTCACTCCCGGATCTGATGAATAGGGGTGGGGGTTTATAGGGAAGCCGAAACATAAAAAAATTAAATTCTCGAAAACAGCTTAATGGATCGAACCCATCTCGCGTATTTAAATGTTTCTATGACCAGGGAAGGACATAAGGAGGTTTACTTCCCGATCCGATGGATAGGGGTGGGGGTTTATGGTCCATCACGCAAAAACGGCTGAATGGATCAAAGCCATCTCCCGTATTCAGATGGCTGGTTCCTACCTATGATAATTACCTTTTTGTGTTTAACATTATAACAGTTTCTAAAGGGACATGTAAGAGATATAATCTGTAAAGCGAGAGGTAACAAAGTCAGATGGACCGACCCCGAGTTCTACCCGTCAGCGACGGGCAACACAGCTAGTATCATATATAATCTGGTATTCTAGCTCCTTGAGAATTGAGCGCGTGTTTCTGTACTCATACTCTTGAAATGCCAGTTGATTACCTTAAATGGTCAACTTGAGCTGACTTTTGTCTGTTCATGCTCAGTTATGATTTCCTTAAAACACCCGTTGCTACGAAAAAGCTGAAATTTTCAGGGTTTGTGGAGGTTGGTGTCCAGATAATCCCATATCAGTTTTATCAAATTCGACTGAAACTTCCTTCTACCCGAAGAAATTGGCAAAATGATCAGGAAATTCGTGGGTTTGTGGTCAAGTTCGTCAAAATTTGACTGAAACTTTCGTCTGCATAACTACCTGAAAAATTATCTATATTTCCATACTGCAATCTGTTTTTCCTATGTGGAGTTCATTTTATGGATAGTCTTAATTATAATATCGGCAGCCTGATTCCAGAATGAGCCAAGAAATCCATGGATTATAGTTGACTAAATGTTTTCTAATAGGTTGCTCATGACATGGATTGGAGAGGAGGGGGTGTGACGCTTAACATCGGATATACTCTGGTAGGCAACGTCAGAATGTATATAGGTACTAATTTCACGCCGAAGCTATTTTGCCGTGTCTTATGTAAATCGGTTTAATGGAAACGAGGGGAGAGTCGGGATGTTATGCCACAAACAGAAAAGGTAAACACGGTCGTAAGGATTGTGGTGAGATAATATAAAGACGAGATTGGGTAAAGGTAGGTGAGGCGGGGCTTATGAATAAAGACGGTGCCCGACGAACCGTGGCATGAGATTTGATCACATTGTACAGGGAGCTGACGAGCGCACAGTGGAGTGATGAAGAGGGTTAGTCAACGGAGAGGCTGATTCGGACGTTAATTATCCGTGGCCAACAGGTACTTATAGGAGGGAGGGTGTACGTAGATAGTGGCGCCCCTAACGGTTGGGGAGGGAGGATATGGAACCTGCGACTGACAACTGTCTGCTACAACATATCTACCTTGGTTCGCCTTCCTCATTAACTCGACCTTCCCCTCGACCTCATCGTCTTGGACAAACAAATCAATTGCCCTGATTGGAGACGGGATGGGCTTATTCTTGTCGACCCCGGTCCGTCGCTACCACATCACTTCTGTACGTACCATATAGTGTCACAGTGACTCCCTCACATTCCGCTGAGCCAAGCAGTACCCAGTGGCAGCAACCCAGTTTTTCGACAGTACAGTACCTGTGCTTCAGATAGGGACCGTCATAGAGGTGCATCTCCATGGGGAATACGCACGGTCACTATCACCTCGACTCTTGGAGTTGTAGGGGTACGGCACAGCTCTGGAGCAGAGCACTTAGTACCGATTAGTGCCCGTGGCCAGTAATAGGTCTCCCTTTTCCAAACAAACAAAAATTGCACACCTTCCTCAACGTTATATTCTTAAATTCTGATGGGAATCGTACAATCTTCATTCAGTTTCAATTAAGTACAGGAAAATCTTGGTATTGAACAGTTCCACATTTTTTTATTTATTAGATTTCGTTCCAAAACATTGCTAGTAGGCGTTTACCCGGTAGAATTTACAGTTATATTCTTAAGTTCTGATGGGAATCGTACAATCTTCATTCGGTTTCAATTAAATACAAGAAAATCTTGGTATTGAACAGTTCCCAAATTTTTTATTTATTAGATTTCGTTCCAAAACATTGCTAGTAGGCAATTACCCGGTAGAATTTACAGTTACTTTTCTTGACGATTGGTGTTGTCTTACAACGGTCGTTCGTTGAATTAAGAATCGAATACAGTGGCGTAGCCAGGATTGTTGAATGAGTGGGGGGTTATCGGAAATAGAAAATGTAAAATCTGACATTACAAAGCTGAATGTAAATTTAACAAAGCATGACATGTTACAGGCAACGTTAGGTAACATTAACTGATAAAACATATTTATTATTATTGGCAACAATGTTGGCGAATTTTCCATGAAAATTTTTGAAATCGTTTTATAGTCAAATCCTTTCCAGAGCATCCTGATTTCATCCCGAGATTTTAACAAAAATTTATATGTATATTATATATGTTTATTTATTTATCGGTCATTCCAGACGATATCTGACCTTAGGTAAATTATACAAATTCCAAAATTCGCCAAATTGTTCTTATTATCAAACAAAAGGATGAGTTCAAAGATGAGCTATTTCCAAAAATTCTAAAAGGGTCTAATTTGAGTTGTGATGAGTCAAAAATTGGTAAAAACGGCTAAAATCGTGAACAAACGACAAATCGTGATATTTTTCACATAAAAGAGTGGTTCAAATTTGACTTTATAAGGGGAAAATCGGTAAAAATGGGTCAACGTTGAGGTGCCCACAGTTCGCTCGTCTTCACCGGGTCGTCATCTCGAAGTTGTTTGGCGACAAATAATATCCTGCTGGTTTTGGCCGTCATTATTCATTTCCTCGAGGTTTGTTGTTACTCTTCAACCGTCATTGTTCAGGACTGTTGTTACTGTTCAACATGAGTGACAAAAGACTGAATGGGGAAGTGCGGACATATCCCCCCCCCACTCTACCACCACTCAAATCTACAATACATGGACACTGATTTCAAGAACAACATCTGGAGTGAACTTAATTGGAGAGGAGTGTCAAACAACTGATATAAGAAATAGGAAGGTGTATATTTTTAAATTAGACGTTACATTATTATTTGCTCAGTTCTCACTTCTCAAACAACTGGTGCTCTGCATTGTTCTTCGACGGATTCATGACGGATGAAACTCGGCCCGATGTGAACAGGAGTCACGGACCGTCACCGACGGAACTCGGTCCCTGGAATCTCGTGACGGTGACGGGCCGGTCTCGTGACGGTATAGTGTGAAGCGATCTTTTTAGGGAAGTAGGGAAATCTTTTACACAACACATCCCACTTCATCCAACCCACCTCCCCTACTTGCTCGGAGAATAATATTATTCACAAAGGCCATGACTTGCTCGTTTGTAATCAAATACCTAAACGTAGTATTATTTAACTGTTTATTAATGTTTGATTTACCGTTTAATCTGGTATTGTTTTATTAGTTTTTAATTTATTTGTGATTGCTACCGTTCTTGAAAATTTAGTTTTGTGATAGAATTTTCGAGCCAATTGGGGGGGGGGGGGGGGAGGGGGATCTTCATAACACCCCCCCCCCCCCCCCCCCCCAATGGCTACGCCATTTATCGAATAGGTAGTCCTTCTGGTACCTACGAAGTTTTTTGGCACAGATTCCGAATTTAGTTACGAATATGAGCAGGTGACCTACTTGGTGGTGGTATAAATAGATACATGTTTGGGCCGGTATCGTCAAAACATATTGGACAAAGAGGAGTACCCATGACTTCTGTTTATAATACTTTCCCATTTTAAAATGAAAGTTTCCAAGAATTTCGAGACCAACTGCACTTTCCTATGACGAATATTTCTATTTCTATGAGCTTTCGAATTTTTGACAACAATTGACGTCATTGCACGCCTCCCGGCTGGGCGGGACCCCCTTGCCCATTGTGACATCACTTGTTCTCGAAAAATTGAAAGCTTATAGAAAAAGAATTATTCATCGCAGGAGAGTGGGGTTGGTTTCACAATTATTAGAATGGAATCTATTTCCATTCAAAAATATAAACAGATGGATACTCCTCAATATATTGGGAGATAAATCGTATCGGGGAACATTTTGTCGGAAAGATCTTAATATCCGAAAGGGGAAAACGATCTCTTTGTTTTGTTGAGGCTTTTGAAAATTGGGAGCTAACAAAAGGAAAAGGGGGGAGGAAGATGTGGTGATGTCATAATGGGTTCAGCTGGTCGCAGCCGTTTGCATTTGCCTTGCGGCGATGTCTATTGGTTCCCCAAATGACATCCACATTTCCCGTGTCTTTCAAAGTCATTCCTACGGAATTTTATAGTTTCAATTACGGATTTTATTTGCGATTTTCAACCTTAGAAGCAATTATTCATCACACTTTTCGTTTTTGGTCCAGTGTGTAGGCGTAGAGAAATGTTAACAGAAAGGTACCTATCAAATCTGCTTGTTTTGGATCGACTGTAATATTGCCCCATATGTCAGGTGCAGCGGGCAGTGGACTATAGCGACGCTGCCACTTGGAGCACAGTGATGGTGATTGTTGATGGTCCCTACATATAGGTACAATATGGCGGAGTCGATTTGAACACTCACACTGGTGACGAAGATGTTGGTTTACTTCGTCAGGCTTCTTCAGAACTAATTTTCCATACCTTCACAATCCACCCAACTGAAAGCCATCTCCTGACCATGCGGCAACGGAAAAGAAATAAATAAAGAATGGAGTGGGTTAACCAAATTTACCGCCAGAAAGGACAGCTTGGAGACTTGCACAATAGGAAATAATCATGCAATCTTTATATTTCTGCTTCTTTTTATATTTTCTATATATTTCTGTCTGCGCATGCGGGAACAATAATAAAGCAGGAATAAGCACTGAAAAAAGCGAGTGACGTCATCTGGTATGTATCCTCATTCACTCGGTTCCCACGTCTGGGAGCTTTTCCCTTCTTCTTTTTCATTCACTTCCGTTCATTTACGACCCATCATATATAGCACCTTTTTGGAAATCTGCTACAGATGTCCCTGATTGTCCACAGTTTCACATTGATTGTTTCTGCAGATGATGATACTTCTACGCATACGCTGCATAAAATATCAGTAACGCCCTCGATCAATTTTGGTAAAGTTTTCACAATTCATTCGATTTGAAGGAGACTTCTCAAATAGATTAGCGCATGCGCTTATGTCATCACTTTTTTTTCCTAGCGAACAGTTCGTCTCAACCCCCTCCGCCGAGGCTTTAGGGCACAACTCGTCCCCGACTGTCCGAAGGGCCTCCAATCCGAGGGAACGACTCGTCCCCGTGCTTAAATAACAAGGAGCTTCCAGGAACTGGGAACTAGTATGAAAACAGTCCTGTTATGTACGGTAGTGATATATAATAAGAAAATCACAGTCAGTCAATCACGCGGTAGTGATATAATAAAACAATCACATTCAATAGGTACATCACTTTTTAGGATCGTATTGTGAAGACATATGCTGAACAAATTCCAGACGCGTACATTCCTTGTTTCCATAGAGAGCTAACATTTTGTCCATAATTTCAATTCGTTTCCGCACATTCGTCACATCCTTCAAACGAAAATCGTGGGGTGAATAGGTCAGACACGAACGAATAATTTTCGAAGGTCTTTCACTTATGTCGTCTACAGCTTTGCGTTTCGCAGATGAAGTTAGTTGCTGCCTTGATAGTAGTTCGTCAGTGAGAGCATTATGGTTGTGATGTTCGAATGATTCAGTTATCAATCGGTTCCCTCCCTCTCCTAAAACACACGAACCATACCGTGTTAATGATATATTATAGCAAACATCAACTAGTTACCTACACGATGACAAACAAAAATCCGAAATAAACTCACCAGTGGTTTTTAGATACGCTGGGCAACTTCTTGTCACACATCGCCACATCATTTCACCCGTTGCCAAACTCTTGTTAAAATGGAATTTATAGCTACTTTTCACTAATAACAATTTACCGCGCTGGCTGGTTACCTCTTGCGTTTTGCTGAACTGAACTGAAACTGACCTGAACGGAAACTGACGAGGAGCGATCGAGATAAGTTCCCGTCATTGAGTCGGGGACGAGTCGGCTCGCCGGGGCCGAGACATTCCATAGATAAGAGGATCGGAGACGAGACGCGAATTTCCCCGCACATGTACCTTGTTCAATTTTTCCCAAGCGTGATAGGTAATTGGGGTGAGGTTTCTTCGTGCGATCTAGGTTGGCAGGTACCTACGTCTAGTATAAATATTGAGGATACATGAATGTGGCGTTATATGAGTTAAAGTAACGATGTAAGGAAGCTGTACGGCCCACCCACATGGCAAATGTTTTTATTGTGCTGCATTTGACAATGCCCAACAAGAAATTTGATTAATTGTCTTTTACTTTTTCTTATACGTATTACTATAGCTCTCAAACGAAATGGCTGAGGGGGGTAGGTCGCAGGTGCCAATGGAAATCCCGTTTGACTGTTGCTGAGAATGGTGGGGGGGGGGGGGGGGGGCAAGTAAAAGCCGCGTCAAAAGAGATCGGAAGCGGCGTATCGATCTCCCGTTGATTATGTGAAGTGTTGCAAGTTAATCCTCGGAGAGCTCCTTCCACATGTCCACGAGACCAGCTGTTGGCGTCCTGCCATCCTCTCCCTTCATTTAATTTCAATTTACTCCATTCCTCACTCCGCCCTTTCGCTTCCCTAATCCCTCCCTCGGGGGGGTCGAAATAGTTTTCTGTGATATATTCAACTCCCTTCCGAAGGATCAACGTATCGCAAACATCCTTTTAATTCCGTCTGGAGAACACTCCTTCAATTCGAACTCTACAACTTCCGGATACTCCACGGCTCACAGTCGGCAAACTGACCGATCTAGCTGGACTTCTGCATTCGACACCCCTTCTTTCTGATTCTCCGACTCCGTAATAAGCCCTCCTTTCATCCAAATATTGGTAGGAACAAGAGTTCATGTTCGAACACCTACCGAACTGCTCCTATAACGGGAACCTCTTAACACGTTCCGAGCGGAATGGATCGATCGATCCAAGGCCTGCCGTTCAATTCACCCAGCCTGGATCTATCGATCCAGCTACGGGGAGCGTTTCTACGATAAGAGGCCTCTACATTCTGCTCTGAAACTGAACTATCGCGCACTCTAGTGACTGCTGAGTTTAACACCTTTATTCTAGATGATCTGACCTCCGAGAGACTGCGTTCCGTTTCGTTATTCCAAGCCGTTTGTTTACCAACATTTTCTCGCCGCGTTTGGATGATGTTTTCGGGTACAATGTTCAGTTTTGTTGTGATTATTGCGTTCCTTTTTTCCTCGAGGAATCTGTTTCAGTTCCCCATTGGCATCCAACCACTGTAGGTCGTTATTCATGAGTCTAGGCTTCAAAAGACCGCCGATTGTATTGCGGGTTGCCTTACCGCCGAAGTGGATCGATAGATCCAACGTCTATAAATCAATTATTTTCATCCAATTTTGGTTCCACATTGTAGTTTTCGTTCATAACTAATCATGATAAGCAGTTATCAACAAATAACTCGAAAAAACGGGTGCCGTCACAGGGAGTCTCCACCAAAACCCGCCGATTGTATTGCGGGTTGCCTATTCCGTCGTAAGTTACCGCCGAAGTGGATCGATAGATCCAACGTCTATAAATCAATGATTTTCATCCAATTTTGGTTCCACATTGTAGTTTTCGTTCATAACTAATCATGATAAGCAGTTATCAACAAATAACTCGAAAAAACGGGTGCCGTCACAGGGAGTCTCCACCAAAATAGGCCCCACTCGGAACGTGTTAAGGACGCCACTACTGACTACTCTGACATGACATGGGACCTTTTTTTTTCTTTTCGAAAGTAGACACTGAAATGAGATGGTACATAATTTCTCATTAGGACGTGACAGAAGTAGTTAATTTTTAAGCTTTGGTGACGTCATTGTCGCCTTTCTACAGATATCTACAGCTTGTTTTACGTAATCCACGCGAGTGCTCTGACACCGTACTGCCCGAGAAGTCAAGGTGTCTGTTCTGCTATGCTGTAGCATGCAGGAAGAAGTGTAGCGCCAATAACGTCGCATTGCCGCACTCCACCTATTCTCGGAAACTAAACAAAACATGCTATACTGGCGAACCGATTCGATTTTTCTCACCAACACAAAAAGCAAATTTGGAAGAAAAAAAATCAGCAATCCCAGAACCATGGGTAGGTACCTGTTCCCCATTGACCGCCGTTCTGCATATACCACAACCTACCTTTTGAGCCCAGGAATGGGTGACTATTGTATACCAGTTGAGCGTGAAGCATTATTCAGGATAAAATATTACCCAGTAGCAGTCACTGCGGTGATACCCGCATCATCACAGCTGTAGTAGGTGCAGTGGCGTCCCTTACTGAACATCATGGCCGGTCCATATTATTTCTTGCAGGGCGGCAATATCCACTTTATACAAATCTAGCTGATTCAAGAGCTGCTGCAGGGCTCCTGCTCTATATAAAGACAAAACATTTCACGTTCCAAGCTTGAATTCCGAGTGACGCGCCTTGTGTTGTAACCTTTGAGGCTTTCTTTTGTTTCGGTTTCGAAGTACGGTAGTTTTTACGGGGTGGAATTACTATATTCAGTGAGATATGTATGAGAATAGGACTGACCAAAAAAATGGCCCCCCTCCGTCGGGGAGCCTCAAGCACCGCCCTTTCTCCCAGAGCGGACCACTGTTCCCACTTGGGAGGGAATATTCCCAACTGGTCCGGGAGTTTTACGCCTCCCTCAAGTGCTCACAATCGAGATGAGTCAAAAATAGATGTTTCAAACATTTTCTGGGCCTCAGTTCAATTCCAGCAATCGATTCAAACGTGTTTTCCATGCACCATGTCTGTCCTTTTCATCCCCTGCGAAACAGAGCTTAAAATTAAAAAAAATAAAAATAAATAAAAAGCTCTTGTGTCAGTATGTTGTATTGATAATGGTACCGGTCTACGTTCTGTTTATAATATTTTGTGGAATAAAGACTATTTCATTTGATACGTCTTGTTTTGAAAATGGATTTTCACTATCTCACCGCATCTGCCTTACGTTTTAAGACCTCGAAATCCCTAACTGGCGAAGATGTATTTGTTTCGCCGTGAAATGACCCAAAATGTGACTGCGGAGAGCCATCTGATCGAACGAATCGATGCCCGTTTTTAAACATTTCTTGGGCTTTGTTTTACCAGGCGTCTCGAAAGCTTCTTCACCTCCAGATTTCCCTTCCCTCAAGATCGTGGTTACTGTGTTCTTGTTGAGGCCAGTTGCGTCGCAGACTCTTTCCGTCATTTTGTTGATGTTTTTCAAAGGACCCTGGTGTTCTTTTTCTTTTTGGAAGAACTTCCACACTCGAAAAACCAAGCAGCGTGCTTGCGATTTGAGGGGTTTTCCACTCTTGATCACCGTCCGAAGACCGGGAGGAATTTCGATTGTTGAATCCGCCGGTGATTCCATTACAAACAAGCTTGTCTAAATAAACACCAAATGAATTCCGAGAACTGACGCTACGAAACCAGAAACCAAAAAGTGTAAGTCCGTTGAAAAGCCAAGATCGAAACCAATGAGACAAAGTACGTTTATACAAACGATTGAAAAAGCGAGAAAAATGCAAGTTGAGCGTCGATGACCGATGACGAGTAAGTGGCTCAGACCACTTGTGTATCAGCAGGTGAATCAAGACAATTAAATGGTACTATCAATGATCAAAAATAATGTGTTAAAAAAAAGCCTAGGCTAATTCGTGTTTTTGGGGGCTAAAATTAGTGGAAACCATAAAAAATAGCCATTTCAATAATTGCTCATGAAAGAAACAATCAATGAACAGCCAAAATTTCTATACGTATGTCCAGTAGAATACTAAACCCGTGTGACAAGGATTTTGCAGCGTTTTCGGAATCTACGCATATATAGCCTGAGCGCATATATAGGTGTATTATTCACATAATAATAAACCATAAACGCAGCAATGTCCTTGTCACAAGGGTTTATTATTCTATCGGACGATAGCTACAGAAATGTTGGCTGTTCATTCATTGTTTCTTTCACGTGCAATAATCGAAACAGTTTTTTTTTTTTACGGTTTCCACCACTTTTGTCCCCCAAAAACACGAGTTAGGCTCCTATTATTTTAGAATTATCTTTGATCATTGATAGTGCCATTCAATATTCTTGATTCGCCTGTTGATACTACTTCTAGTTTTATTATACAAATGTTTTGGTGATTTCAGACAATTTCCCAGGTTTTTAACTAGTAAAAAATGAACTTTGGGAGCTGACGCTTCGTTACAGCCCCAATTCTTCACTCTTTGGTCAAAATCGACTTCATATTCGGTCATCTCGTCCTAAAAAACATGAAACACGATACCTTACTAGCTCATGTTCACTAAAACCTGGAACAAACCTCAAAAACCCTATTTTTAAACCAATTTTAGCGATGTCGGCGGACCAGTTGTAGCGATGACAGTGTTCTATCAGAACGTTCGTGGTCTCAATACCAAGCTGTCAACACTTCGCTCACTTGCTCTTACTTTCAATCATGATTTGTTGTTGTTTACTGAGACATGGCTCCAAGGTGACTTGAACTCTGGCGAACTTGGATTACCAAACTATACAGTATATCGTAACGACAGATCCACAGCTAACTCTACAAAGACGGCTGGTGGTGGAGTAATGATTGCTGTCCTTTCTAAACTAAGATCATTTGTTTGGGTACCTGAATATGATAATGTCGAACATATCTTTGTCATCCTGCCGGACTGTAAGTTGGTTGTAGGATGTGCTTATATACCAGATTACTGCTCGTGTTTACTTCGAGCATTTTCGGGCTGAGCTTGAGAGGGTTACTCAGGCCTACCCCGACTTTTAATCTCTCCTTGCTGGCGACTTCAATCTATGGGATGAGTCCTCGGGTAATCTTTTGGGTTCTACTGCCTTAGCTCTTAAATGTGAAATATTGCAAGAGTTCTAGACTTTTATGACCTGAAGCAGTACAATAATCAGCATAACTCAGCTGGAAACACGCTTGATCTTTGTCTGACGAATATCCCGGAACTAGCCCTGAGACCCGCCGACCCCATGCTGCCATTGGATGTACACCACCCACCTTTTGAAGCTACCTTTTCTAGTAACCGCAGTCCTGAAATCTTCCCAACAAATGGCTTTTCACGCAACTTCAAGAAAGCCGACTTCAAGCAAATGAATGCTCTACTCCTCTCAACTGACTGGAGCTTCTGTCGGGAATTGCCATTCGATAATGCCATACAGGAATTCTATAGAGTGCTGGAAGCAGCCATAATGCATTGTGTTCCCACAGTTGGTAAGCTGGATTTGCATTTTCCCAAGTGGTTCGATAAGGAACTGAAGGATTTGGTGAAGCAAAATAATCGGGCTCATGCTCGTTATAAGAGCACATATTTATCTTGATGCAGATTATAATATTTTTTCAGAGCTTCGCAGGAGATGCATGACCGGCTCACGGGCAGCCTATGCTAGGTATATTGATAGTGTTCAGCACTCAATAGGTGATAACATTAAACACTTTTGGAATTACATAAATTATACAAGGGGGCCTTCGGTCGTCCCACAGGTGCTCCGTTTGGGTGAGGAATTGGCTGATACACCGCTTGCTGCAGTGGAGTTGTTCAGAGCACACTTCTCCTCAGTCTACCCTCCCATCACACAACCTAACCCGCATGAGAGGGTACCCTCATTGACAGCATTTGCCATGGGATCGCTGGGGATATCAGCGGAGGTTGTTAGGGCCCAGCTAAATTCGCTGGATCCCTCTAAGGGCATGGGTCCCGACGGGGTGCCGCCGGTGATGTTGAGAGCCTGTGCCGAGGGACTAGTTGAGCCTCTTTGTATGCTGTTCAGGAGATCTCTTGTTCGGGTGTGGTTCCGAGTCGTTGGAAGAGCTGTTATGTTACACCCATCCCAAAAACAGAAGATAAATCGCGAGTGGATTTGTACCGCCCCGTTTGCTCCCTGAGTGCGATCCCGAAGATTCTTGAGAAGATCATGGTTAACCAGATCACTCCTTTCCTCCGTACACATCTCTCCTCTACTCAGCACGGCTTCATGGCGAGTAGATCTCGTACAACTAATCTGGTTGCGTTTGAGCATGTGGTGATGGAGGCGTTTGTGGCTGGAGCTCAGGTGGACTGCATCTAAGTATACGGATTTTTCCAAGGAATTTGACAGTATTTCTCATGAGATTTTGTTGGGGAAGTTGGAGTCCTTCGGTTTCTGTGGATCACTTTTGGAATGGTTCGAGAGTTACCTTCGGGGGCGACAGCTGATGGTCAGGCTGCGGGGTACTCTTTCCCGCCCCTTCGGTGCGACCTCAGGTGTTCCTCAGGTCTCCCACCTAGCTCCACTACTATTCCTGATCTTCATGGATGACATTGGGGTCGCTCTTGGACAGGGTGTCAATCGTCTGATGTTCGCGGACGACCTAAAGATTTTCTCGGTTGTGAGATCTGAGGATGATTGTGCGGTTGTTCAGGATTCTCTCCACAAGCTCGAGAGTTGGTGCATTAGAAACATCTTACACCTCAATGTTGAGAAGTGCTCTGTGGTCTCTTATTCTTGATCCAACTCGCCCATCCACGGCTGCTAAACCATTAATGGGGAGGATCTACGTCGCTGTTCTGCTGTTAGGGATCTTGGAGTCATTTTTGATACTCGGCTGTCATTTTTGGACCACACTAAAAAGATTCGCTCGAAAGCCATGAGATCCCTGGGCTTTATGAAGAGGAATACGAGGGAGTTCACTGACCCGGCGGTGCTGAAGCTCATATACACGTCCTTGGTCCGTACTTGTGTGGAGTTCGCCTCTCCAGTATGGTGCCCGGTGTACTCGAACGCTAAAGAATCATTGGAGGGGGTCCAGAAAAACGCCCAGCATTACTTGGCCTACCGGAGGGGCCAACACTGGGACGACTTCAGCTACTCGGAGGCGCTGCGTGGAAGTGGGCTCCTTTCCTTGGAATCCCGCCCCCAGGTGGCGGATGCGGTCTTCCTCCATGGTCTCGCATCTGGTAGGATAGACTGTCCTTTCCTCCTGGCTGCGCTGAACTTCCGCACCCCACCATACACTACGCGACAGATCCAGCCGTTCTACATACGTCATGCCCCCACCAATTACCTCCGCAATGATCCGGTGTTGCGCATGCAGGTTTACATCAACCGGCTGGCTGGATCGAGTGATGCCGTAGACTTCGACATCTTCTCCAACTCTACTAATTTTTAAAAAAAACTTGTGTGTGAGCTGGACGTAGATTAGGGTTTTGGTTTATTATTCTGTGAATAATACACCTATGTATTCGCTCAGCAAAAAATTTTTATAACACTCCCTCAAAATTTTTTCTTTTCCGTTTCAAGGTGCGTAGATTCCAAAAATGCAATGTCCGTCCGCCGTCCGCCGTACGCCGTCCGCCGTATCACGTCTACAGGCTTCATTTTCGGTCTAAAAAAACCGTTCTTTCGCACACATGCTCCATTTGGGCCCTACTTGTGTCCCGAAACTTTTCAGCCCGATCGGAACACACCCAGGGGCGTTATGAGTGAAAATGTGTGTAAAAGTAGGTACTTTTTGCGTTTTAGCAACATGTCAGTAACATGAGCTTCTGAGATATCGTTTTCCATGTTTTGGGGGACGAGAAGACCGAATATGAAGTAAATTTTGACCAAAGAGTGGAAAATTGAGTTCTACCAAATGTTCAGCTCCCAAAATTGATTTTTTATGAGTCAAAAACCTGGGAAATCGTCTGAAATCACCATCAGTTTGTATAATAACACTGAAAAAATTGTCAGCACGTGGATCAAGACGATTAAATGGCACTACCAATGATCGAAGATAGTTAAAAAAAAAAAAAAAAGGAGCCGTACCTTATTTGTGTTTTAGGGGCCAAAATTAATGGAAACCATCACAAATAGCTATTTCGATTATTACGCATGAAAGAAACGATAAATGAACAGCCAACATTTCTGTAGATATGTCCAGTAGAATAATAAACCCATGTGACAAGGACTTTGCAGCGTTTTTTTTCGTCCTTGCTGTGTTATGTTTTGTTTTCATTATTTAAGTGATTAGCATTTGTTACCACTGCATGTAATTTAAAGTCTGTTTTAATATAAAGGACAGTTATTTATGTAATTTAAGTAATGTTGAATGTTTGATTGTATGAGTATGCATAAGTAGTTTTGTCATTTAATTTGTATTGAAATTGGGCATTTGCCCGTGCAATTTACAATAAATAAATAAATAAATACATTTTGGTTCATTATTCTGCGAATAATACACCTATGTATTAGCTCAGCAGAAAATTTTTATAACCCCCCCTCAAAATTTTTGGTTTATTATTCTGTGAATAATACACCTATGTATTCGCTCAGGAAAAAATTTTTATAACACCCCCTCAAAATTTTTTCTTTTCCGTTTCAAGGTGCATAGATTCCAAAAATGCAATGTCCGTCCGCCGTCCGCCGTACGCCGTACGCCGTATCACGTGTACAGGCTTCATTTTCGGTCTAAAAAAGTCGTCCTTTCGCACACATGCTCCATTTGGGCCCTAGTTGTGTCCCGAAACTTTTCAGCCCGATCGGAATATACCCAGGGGTGTTATGAGTGAAAATGTGTGTAGAAATAGGTACTTTTTGCGTTTTAGCAACATGTTAGTAAAATGAGCTTTTGAGGTATCGTTTTCCATGTTTTTGGGGACGAGAATACCGAATATGAAGTCGATTTTGACCAAAGACGCGGAAATTGAGGTTTTACCAAAGGTTCAGCTCCCAAAATTGGTTTTTTATGAGTCAAAAACCTGGAAAACTGTCTGACATCACCATCAATGTGTACAATAACATTGGAAAAGTGTAAACAGGTGAATCAAGACCATTAAATGCCACTACCAATGATCAAAGATGATCTTTAAAAAAAAAAAAAAAGCGTACCTATTTCATGTTTCGGGGGCCAAAACTGGTGGAAATCATCAGAAATAGCTATTTCAATCATTCCACATGAAAGAAACAATACATTTAACAGCCAACAAAAATCTCTAGAACTCCAATAGAATAATAAACCCATGTGACAAGGACTTTGCAGCGTTTTTCTTTCACGTTTCAAGGTGCGTAGATTCCAAAAATGCAATGTCCGTCCGCCGTACGCCGTATCATCCATATCTACTTAGTTTTCGGTCTAAAAGATTCGATCTTTCGCACACAGGCACCATTTAAGCCCTGGTTGTGTCCCGAAACTTTGCGGCCCGATCGGAATATACCCAAGGGTGTTATGGGTGAAAGATGGGTATAAAAATAGGCTTTTTTGGTTTTTCAGTAACAAGTAAGTTTAGGAGCATGTGAGGTGTCGTTTTCCATGTTTTTTAGGACGAGGTGACCGAATATGAAGTCGACTTTGACCAAAGAGTGGAAAGTTGACGTTCTAACGAAGTTTCAGCCTTAATATACGTTACATTTTTTTCAAATCTTCGTTCTTCCGCAGACAGTTTGGTTTCCCATTTGGGAATACATTTGGTTGCTAGTTGTGCTCTGAAGCTCAGCAGCCCGATCGGAATGCACCCAGGGGTGGGTGTTATGGGTGAAAAACGGGTGTAAAAATAGTTTTTTTTATAGGTTTTAGTGAACATGAGCTTGTGAGGTATCGTTTTCCATGTTGTTTGGAGGGAGACGACCGAATAAGAAGTTGATTTTGACCAATGAGTGAAGAATTAGGGCGGTAACGAAGGGTCAGCTACCAAACCTCATGTTTTATGAGTCAAACACCTGGGAAATTTTCTGAAATCACTATAAACTAGTATAGTAACTTGCAGCGTTTTTATGTTATTATTCTGTGAATAATACACCTATGCAATCGCTCAGCAAAAAATTTGTATAAAACCCCCTTAAAACTTTTTCTTTTGGTTTATTATTTTCAATAATGAACCTAGAATCGAGCATGAAAAAAAAAAAAAAAAATTCTAATCCCCCCTCAAAATTTGATGGTTAACGTTTCAAGGTATGTAGAATCCGAAAATGCAATAAAAAATTTCTGTCTGTCCGCCGTACGCCGTACTTAGCACTTTTCTTAGTTACCATGAAAAAAAAGTTGATGAAATTCGGGTTATAGGTTCCGTTCGGGGTCTAGTTGGTCCTCGAAGCTCAGCGTTACTGTCAGTCATCTCTAAGGGGTTAAAAATAGGGGTTGTCATTTTCAGAACGCCGTATCTCGAAAACTTTCTATTGAAGGGTATGGTTTTTTTACGTTTTTAAATTAATCTCGAACTAGAGAATTTTTGGAGACCACCCGGAGCATTGTACGTCCAGCCGTTCGTGTGCACCAAAAAGCTTCGTCAACAGGATCGCGAATCAAACGGTATAAATCCGGCCCGGATATCATCACTAGGGAGCACCTGATTATAATCAAGGATGGCTGTATGAAGTCGAGTTGGTTGTTCTGTGATGTTATTTCATTTGATAAGTGATGGACTATTAGAATTTGTTGGTAGGTACTTCTGGAACTTGAACAAACGTTGAAGTATTATTGATGGGTAAATTATTACACAATGGCAAATTATTACACACCGGCAAATTATTAAACAACGGTAAATTATTACACAACGGTAAATTATTACACAACGGTTCATCCACCAAGAAGGGGCTGGATTTTGTTGATCGGTACTTTTGCAACTTGAACAACCGTTGAAGTATTATTGATGAGCAAGTTATTACACAAATGGTTCATTATACTTGCCCACGAGGGTAGTTACTGACCACTGAAAACAGTGATCTACGCATAAGGGGCATCTATTTCACTGCACATCAACAATTTCCCTTCAGAACTTCATTATTTGCGTTTATTTTTGCCATTTCAGTTACTGTTTGTCAGCGATAGAATTATTTTAGCAAAATTTAACTCGAGATTTAGGGAGGTACCTAGTAACGAGTAGGTACGGGGTTAGGTACTAACCTACGGAGGGTGTGGATATGTATGGAATAGAACATATTATATTATATAGACGGGTTATCTACAGAGAGCTGTAATCTGTAACAGAAGGGTATGCTGTACAAAATGATAAACTGTTGTGCAGGGATTTGCAGCGTTTACGTTTCAAGGCGTGTAGATTCCAAAAATGCCTTGTCCGTCCGCCGTCCCCCTTATCACGCATAACTACTTATAATTTCCGGTCTAAAAAATTCTTTCTTTCGCACACATGCTCCATTTGAGCCCTAGGTATGTCCCAAAACTTTGCAGCCCGATCGCAATATACGGGTGTTGTGGGTATTGTAGGGGAAAAATGAGTGTAAAAATAGGGTTTATTGGTGTTTTAGTGAAATGAGCTTTTGAGGTATCTTTTTCTATGTTTTTTTAGGGCGGGAAGACTGAATATGAAGTCGATTTCCACCAACGAGTGAAGAATTGAGGTTTTAACGAAGGTTAAGTCCAAAATTCATTTTCTATGAGTCAAAAACGTGGGAAATTGTCTGAAATCACCATCAATTTGTATAATGACATTAGAAACAGGTGATCAAAGAAAACCAAATGGCACAATCAATGATAAAAGATACCTAATTTGGAAAAAAAAAAGAGTGTAGTTTGTATTTTTTGGGGGTTAAAATTTGTGGAAACGATCAGAAATATCTATTTCAATTATTCCACATGAAAGAACGGTGATCTTCCAAAGTTTAACGTAAGTTTAAAGCTGAAACTTCGTTATAACCTCAATTTTCCACTCTTTGGTCAAAATCGGCTCCTCCTCCTCCACGGTCTCGTCGTCCTAAAAAACATGGAAAACGATACCTTATAAGGTCATGTTACTAAAAAACCAACAAAGCCTATTTCTACACCCATTTTTCACCCATAACACCCTTGGGTCTCTTATGATCGGGCTGCAAAGTTTCGGAGCACATTTAGGCTCAAGCGGAGCCTGTGTGCGAAAGAATGAATTTTTTAGACCGAATGTAAATTAGATATGGATGGTAAGGCGGACGGCGCGGCGTACGGAGGAAGGACATTGCATTTTTGGAATCTAAGTACCTTGAAACATAAAAGAAAAGATTTTGATGGAGTGTTATAAAAATTTTTTGCTGAGCTAATACATAGTTGAATTATTCATATGTTAATAAACCAATAAGGACCTCAAGGGGAATTCGCTTTCGACTCAACTTATAGTTTGGGTGCACTTCTACGCTCCTCCTCTCAGTCGTCTCTGGTATGATTTGTTCCACCCATTCATTCAAGTAACATTCGCCTCCTTCATACGGATATCCTTCGTGTGAAAAGGGAGCAAGAGCGGAACTGAGGAGACGACGGCTATAAAAAGGGAGGCTAAGTCGTTGCCCTGTAATCCATCTATCAAAACGTAGGTCTTGTCTTTCGTTTTGTCCGTCCGATAAGTCGTTGAGTTTAAACTCGCCTTGAGTATGGCCCTCACGCGTCCACCCTTGAACAAATACACTCATACCTACGGCACGCACATACTCATTACAAAGCCCTGTAAATCACTGTATCCTGTCCGTTCTTCCGGAACAGAGAGCTCTGAACATCCGTTGGCCCCATTCCTCGAAGTCCCCCGCCACTGAGGGCTGAACATAGGTTAATAAGTGATTTCTATATTTACATTAACATCAGCATCGCATTTACTCGGTTTGCAGTAAATTGACTGTGAATTTCCTCTGTGGGTGGTCACAACGTGTGCCGTACCGTGCCGGAGCAACTGTTTGCATTTCTAGCTTTAGAAGATTGATTTAAAACATTACCTTGATGAAGATCCAATGGACCGTTCAAGCCCTTAGTAGCGTTCATGGAACCAGAACCCTTTGACGGGGTTGCAGTGCCTAGTGAATTACCGCTCGAAAGCGTTTCTACATGCATTCAGCTCCACTACGAGTTAAATCTACTGATGCTAACGGACATTTGTCGTAAAATATTGCCGATATACGTACTAATGGAATGGATTTTCTGGAGTACGTGCGTTCCATATTATATTTAGTATTATATCTGAAAAGAGATGAAAAAAAAAACTTGCCTAACTTCTCTCACATGGAGCCACGCATGGTTCGGAATTTCATAATCCGATTTAGAACCCTTGAAAATTCTCAAATGCCAATTTTCAACTCACAATCCCGTCATCTCAAGCTTTTAAAAGACGTAATTTTGTAGACTTATACTTCCTTGTATATATGCATAGAAAAATGGTGAAATTTTGAAAGGGATTTAGAATGATATAAGTGAAACGGATATGTATCATGTTCTCAAAATTTCGAACCCATTGCAATAATGTTTCTTCTTCAATAATTCTCTAAAACGAATACGAGACGAATCCTATTAGCTGCGCCAAAATATCATGGTTTCTTAGAAGTAATGAATAATAGATAGATACCAATTCTCAGTTGACTATAAAGTGAGAACACAACATATAGTAAGAGATGAATCTCAACTCTAATTCTACATTTTTCACAATCTCTGTCATAAAAATAAACTGGTAACCATTGTAACTATGGAGCTTTTCAACTACCTAGGTCGTTAACATCAATATACAAAAGTTGTTAGTAATCATGAAAAACTGTATAGGATGACAAGACAGAAATACCCTATTTTAATAGAAATTTTGTGTGTGAATAGCTTGAAACCTCTATAAATTCCGAGAATCAAACAAAAGTCCCCCAAGGGAAGGAAGTGGGAAGGTCAGATTCAGGAACAATGAATAATTATGTAGGTAAATAACATATGCTTGTGCTCAATCAATCGCCAAATTTGAATCTTTTCATTTGGTATATTTATTTATTTTATTTTATTTTAGTTTATGTGAGTAGGACCCCGAGCTGACACACATATCCATCTGAATAAAATAAAACAAGAGAAAACAGCTTCCATGATCCGTGAATCAGTAATGCGATGCGGTGGAGTACTCCGAACGATGATAATGCAGGTACGCCCTGCATTTCTCCGTCACCTCATAGTTTGAAACGGTATATATATTATCTTCTCTACGTGTTAACTCCAGTTGCATCACGTCACTCATGTCTCCGTGAAATCCTGCAGGAGCATAAGGCAGAAACCATTTCCCTTCATTGAGACCGAATATGACGGTCGAATCATGAAGGCACTAGGACCAGTTGCTCATGAATAGGTGTGTCTCATGCTTTTTGATGATGTATATGTCACGGCAAACACTTATAGAAGATACCTCAGAACGTATTGACCGGATACTCCACATTTTAACCAGCTTACAAAATGTGAATTTTTTGTTGTAAAGGGAGGGGGGGGGGTATTGGGTTTTGACATTTTGTGATGGAGAAATTGGACCTAATACCAAGGAGCTCTCTAATAGCATTACCACCTCCAACCACAGTTTCCTCACTTAGACCATTTCTAGGCCACTCCTCATAATTTTAGGTAGTGCATCAGCGTAGGCTTTGGGTGGCTACTCTCATCATTCAGGGCGGGAAGTCAATCACCCTTGCTTATGGATGACCATCTGTTTCATTCATTACATACACCACTGTTGGATTGCCACATAGATAGCATGTTTTCATGTAGGCAGTGCATCAGGTTGGCCACCTGTCGTGACATGCAGGGCATACCCACTTCCGTTTGTTATACTACATTTTTGTCGTACACATTTTCTGGGTCTCAGCTTTTGTTTTCTCGATTGAGTTTAGAGCCACTCTAGTAGGATAAAAAGGACAGAGCGGCCGCAATTCTCAGATAGGACAGAGAGGCCGCAATTTTCAGGTGGGACAGAGCTGCTGCAATTTTCAGGTATGAGAGAGCTGTCACTATTTTCACACGTTAGGTTAGGCAACCCCCGCAACACGCCTGGGTGGGTCTCAGCTTCACCCCTATCTCCAACCCCAACCACCACCCCCATCATTCCAACCAACCCACATCCCTCACCTAAAATTTTTGTCATCCGGAAGATTCGGTCTCTCGACCTTCGATTATGAGTCAACAATGCTATTCAGTAGGCTACTGGAGCCAATTGAATAGAGTTGTTTGAAAAAATGATTATTATACGCGGCATGCCTGGTGGCCCCGGAACGAGGCTGACAGCTGTGGTTATCGTAAAGAGGTAATAATACGCGTACGTAGGATTGTTCTATAAGGCCCTTAAAGAGCAAATTGAAGGTTCTGCCGGAACACTTACAAACCTACTCCGAGTCCTGTGCAACTGCGGGGGGCAGGGGGCAGAGGCAGGGCGGGCTGATAGTTATGACCACGAGCGGTTATATAAAAAACTTCTTATTTATGTCCTTATCGGATCTTACCTACCGCAGCCTATCGGCTGCAGAGTCGAGATGGGCGGGTGACGATTACCTAGTGACTTACCCTGGAGTTGGGGAAGTGTCGTGCAGGGGCCGGGGCGGGGGGAGCACAGTGGTTTAGGTAAATGATAAGATAGCAACCAACGATATGTACGTCTTTTTAAAACGAATGACTTACCGACCCAGCCCTGTGGGACCAGGATGGGGCAGGAGCTGATAGTAACCACGGTAACTAGAATAGAACGGTAGGGGTCACGAATCGGGAGAGTGGGGAATCCCTAGCAGGGCCTGACGTCACTGGTACCTTTCACTTTGCCTCGCTGCTTCAGGCTCGGCTCAGTTACCCTCTATGTTTCACCCAGTGTTAATCTCGTTTGGTTCCTCGAAATGGTGTGTTGTGCGATCGCGGGCTGCCCTAATCATAATACAAATCACAGGGATTTAGGCTTACATTTCCACCGCTTCCCGAGAGACAATGCAACCCGGTCCAAGTGGAAAAATTCCTGCAAACGAGTGGATAAATTTTCGACAGAAAAAGCGCGAGTTTGTTCTGTCCATTTTGATGATAATGATTACGAGCGTGATCTCAGAAGTGAATTGATGAATCTCCCCCGAAGGTACGAATTAAAGCCAGAAGCAGTTCCTCATTTAAATTTACCCAGTAATTCGGTAGTCACATATCAAACCATCTGTGATACAAAACGTCAAGCCCGCGCAACTGCGCGAAATAATCGAAAAGAGGTGAGTGAGCTGGTGGACTCCTTTCAAAATGTTCCTGATAATCAGAATGTTGTTCCTGTTGATTAAAACGTACCAGTCGAGGGAATGAACCAAGATACGCTGCATGACAATCATGAACCACCAGCTGAAGTAATTTTTCTGATGCTCGAAAACACCAGGCTCAAACAAGAAGTTGAAGATATTCAAAAACAGCTGGCTGACGCGCAATCCGAGATACTGCAGTTGAAGAATATGTCACTGGTTTTCAATGGCAAATTTTCTACGAGTCAGCAACAGACGCTGGCCCGAGGGAAGTGTTCAAAGTGGTCATCGGACGATATTGCCAAGGCGATCACCCTCCGTTGTATCTCAAAAAAAGCAGTGAACTTCGTGCGGATCGTTCTGAAGTATCCACTCCCGAGCGAGTCAACAATCAAACGTCGTTTACGTCATATCACCGTGAAACCAGGATTTATTGACATCAGCATGCACATTTTGAGAGCACAAGCCAAAGTGCTGGCTGACATTGAGAGAGACGTCGTACCTTCCTTCGACGAAATGAAAGTGAATGGCGATTTGTGTTTCGACCCAATTGAAGAAGTTGTAAGAGGGCCTCATAACAATGTCCAGGTTTTGATTGTCCGAAGTTTGACTAACGAGTGGATGCAGCCCATATATTTCAACTTCGACACGCCTGTTACTAAAGAGCTAATAATGGAAACCGTCGATTTGCTCGAAAAAGCTGATTTCAAAGTGAGAGCTATGGTATGTGATATGGGAGGTTCAAATCAGAAACTCTTCTCAGATCTGAAGATCACTTATGAAAATTCGTACATACCAAACCCAATTTGCGAGAAAAGAAAAATTTGGGTTTTTTTCACGTTCCTCACGTTTTGAAATTATTGAGGAACCATCTGATTGATGATGGATTCCAGCTCAAGTGTGGGAAGCAAGTCACTAAGGATGCATTCATAAAACTGATTGAAATGCAGCAAAATGGAACAGACCTGAAATACGCCCACAAGCTTTCCATGCACCATATTCTAGTTTCTGGACCAGAGAGACAAAACGTTCGAAAAGCTGGCGAGCTACTCTCACTTACTGCTGGTCAAGCAATAGCCTTCAATTTCCCCGAATATGGACACGTCGGGGAGACAGTGAAAATGATCAACAATGGATTTGACATTTTGAACTCCCGCATACCCGTAAGCCCAACCAATAATCTAAAGAGTGCCTATGGTATGTCTCTGAAAGAACAGGAAGACGCGCTGAATAAATTGTACGAGTTGATCCTGACCATGCGAGCTATGGGGAAAAAGCGAACAGCGCTTCTCCCTTTCCAGAAAGGATTCCTCATTTCGATCAATAGTGCCCGCGGTTTATTTGATGAACTAAAAAACGAGGGTTACACTTACTTACTGACGTCTCGATGTAACCAGGATGTACTGGAAAGTTATTTTTCCCAAGTTCGTGGTATCGGTAGATTTTATGACCATCCGTTACCGACAACTGTCTCCCAAAGAATTAAGACCTTGTTGCTGAGCCGGAATGCTAATCACGTTGTCAACAGCCAAAATTGCTCTTTTGGAAGAGAGGTACAAACTTTGAGCGCAGATGTTGTTTCAGTCTTCAATCTAGAAGACACTCCTCACAACAGTGACGAAGAAACGCCCCTCCTCGATCCGGATGACATCCAACCAATAGAGGATGATATTGATGAGGATTTCAGTGCCACACTGGATGGAATAATTGCTTTTTGCGAAAATGATCACGTTGAGGAAGCTTCCCCATGACGGGACATTGAAGAGAGAGTCGAACTCCTGGAATACTTCGCTGGGTACATTGCTTACAGGATGAAAAAGAAATACCCGGATAAAGCTAGTGTATACGGGAATTTCACGAAGGACGTGGCGTCCTCATCGGGTCAAAATTGGCTGACCACGATATCAAGAGGGCACCTGATGAAACCCACTGACGACTTTTTGAAAATCGTCACGACGATGGAAAGGGAATTTGAGCTATTTCACGGCGAGTATATTGACCGTTCACCGAATGTAATGGACAGTTTGATGAAAGTGATCAAAAGCAAATACCCAGCAATTGACGACTTCGCAATTGGCTGCTTCGTGCGTACGCGCACTTTCATCAGAATGAAATGTTTGAACAAACGGAAGTCAGAAGAGAAACGAAAAGGGAAGAAACGGTCAGCAAGCAATCAGAGGAACGCCCGAAAAAAATGAACAAATTAGTCAAATGAGCAGGTAGTCATGTGGAAGATAATGATGAACTCGTAGCTTTAGTACTACCTAAGTGTCTTTCTTTTTTGTACCATATTTATTTTGTAACATTTCTGATAGGTACATATTTAAGTTTCATGTGATTTTTTGACGATTCAAGATATTCTATCATTCCGCAACGATGCTTTAATATTCTTATGCAATAAAATTTGTCTAGTGAACCTTTTTTTATTATTCGAACTGCCCGAACACCGTGGAGCGCTCGTCCTAGATGAGGCTCTCTGACCCGTCAGGTACCGGTGACGTCACTGGGCCGAGCCTCCGCTTCGGTGACCCCTACCGTTCTATTCTAGTTACCGTGATAGTAACAACCACAAGCTACGATTAGAGCGTCAGTATGATTCATGAAGCGAACTCATTTGTATTAGCATGTAGAGATAACCCTCTCTACGTATTCATCTCGTTACATTAGTACTGCAACAAAATCCAAAATCCTCCAATCACTGAACGAGGAAAAAGTGAGTTGCATGCAGACTTTTTCCTCCCATTCAATTCGACTAATCTGACTGGGAGGCCGGCTTGAAATCATTTGACTCCTATTTCTCCATACCAGACTTAATTGGGGGTGTGAATTCTACGTCATGTCTGATACAAATACATGACATCAGTGGGAAACTTCTGGATGCCACCCAACACACACTCCCGGATATGCAAGTCACAATAACGACGCGCCATGCAATAATTAAAACTGCCCGAACACTTTTCAACACTAGTGATGACTCTGTATTGATACTGTGGTGGTTTGAAGTTAGAGGTGAGGCTTGGATAGGTGAGGTTTAGATGGAGATGAAGAAGTGATGGTAGCTAGCATTTAAAAGGTTACAACCTATGGCGAAGCCAGGAAGGTTACCACCACTAAAAACACTAAAGGATATGCCCAGACGGTTCCAACAGGTTGGTTATGACAGGACCGGTTCCACCACTCCAACTTCTTTCAGGTGAGGTAAGGGGGTATGAGGAGAGAGAGAGAAGTCATCAACTTGAGGTTTGAGCGTAGAATGGTGAGCTGGGTGAGAAGAGCGGGTTTTATAGAAGCTCTTCCACCCTCCTCCAGTCCTCCGACAGTCGTTACGGTCCGTTGAGGGACTGACGGAGGGAAGAGAGGCCTACCCTACTTTCGTCACGTAGACCCTCCATTCGTTCGGTTTATTTGGGCAATCTTAATAGGTACATAGAGTGGTATTCCCAGAGGATATCACGACAGTGTTCCCCCCCAGATTGTGCGAATAAATACAACAAGTTGAAAGAGCTGAGGGCGCATGGTGACAATGTGTGTTGAAGGCAGGAAGCGATATGCTACAGGAGAACTTCGGCTAGAGCTGGTATGTACAATTGGATCTAGTGGAGATATATACAATTGGATGAGAGCGATATAGTGGAAGTTGACAAGGTGAAAGAAAATATATACATACAATGGAGAGGTGATGCGGCGCCGCAGGAGGAGGCGTAGTGCAGCCGATTAGCGAGAGTGTCGCAGAGGGACCTTGGGATGTGTTCTACAGAACAGCGACGTGACGTCTTCTGTCGGAGAGATTCCCAAGGCCCCACTGTGATGCAGTGGAGCGGGGCAGTAGGCTGGAGCCGTCAGGAAAGTCGCGGTGTTCCGCAGCTCGCGTCGTCCGGGCCTGTTCTTTTTCCTGGTGGGCTGAACGGGGGATATCCCCAGCAGTGGCGAAGTCGTGGCGGATGGTGGAGGTACCACTGCGGGTGGTGGAGGTGTAGTGGCGAGCGGTGGTGGCATGTGCAGATGCTGGGGGATGTAAGGGTTATGTGAACCGGTAGCCTTCGTGATATAGTAATCACGAATGATGGCCCACCGGGACACTTCCCACTGCTGAGGCCGGGGAGACAACCCCATGATCTTCGGCGAGAGTTGCCATGGTGGCGGCGAGGGAGGCCCGGGCAAGCGATGGAGCGGCGGCAGGGGCACAGGAACCCAGACGTCGCCCATAATCGTTGTGACGTTGGGGTCGGGAGAGTAAGGGCGCTGCGACATGGTCGACGTACGGCGATGTGGTGTGGTCGAGAGTAGGCAAGAGAGTGTTGACTTCTGCGGATGGTGGTTGTTGTAGTGGGGGGTCGGCGAGAACATAAGACGACTTGCAGCAGGCCAGGGGAGCGGTATAGGGTTTCCCTTCAATCAACAGACTAGCGGTGTTTGGGCAGTGCCGATAACTTGAAGGCGCGCGTATAGAGGTTGGAGGGTTATATGGATGCCCAGCTCCTTCAGGTACATGTGGGTTGCGCTATAAAAGCGTTTGGGGTAAGCGGTCTCCGTAACAGGAGTCGGGTGCATTTTTAATCTGTTGATTGATGGGTCCTTTAGAAAAATGGAAAACGATACATCACAAGCTCATGTTCACTAAAACCTAAAAAAAAAAAAAAACTGAAAAACCCCATTTTTACACCCATTTTCCCCCCATAACACCCCTGTGTGTATTCCCATCGTGCTGTCGCGCTTCGAGTCTTAGTCTTCGAAGCTCGGCAGCCCGATCAGAACACCCAATGCGTTCCAAAATTGGAACCCAATCTGTGTGCGGAAGAATAACGATTTTAGGCCAGAATTTAACGTAAATTTAAGGCTGAAACTTCGTTAGAACCCCATTTTTCCACTCATTGTTCAACACTGACTTAATATTCGGTCTCCTCGTCCTAAAAAAACATGAAAAACGATACCAAAAAAGCTCACGTTACTAAAACACCCAACAACACTACTTTTACACCCATTTTTCATCCCATAACACCCTTGGGTATATTCCGATCGGGCTGCAAAGTTTTGGGACACAACTAGGGCCCAAATGGAGCTCGTGTGCGAAAGAACGAATTTTCAGACCGAAAATGAAGTGGTGAGTTGAATGGTATATTGCCCCAATTAAGCCGGTGACCAAATAAAGCGAAATCCCAAATCCACCACCCTTCCTAATCTTTTTATTCAATGACAATGGAGTTCATAGTGAATCACGTTAATTACATAATCAAAATATGTCAATCATTTATGCATTTAAAATCAATTATGTATATTACATGCATTTATAACATGCAATCATTTGTAGGTACTTTAAAATTGCATAATTTCTTCAAAAAGTATGTCATCGAGGACTGCTTCAGATTATGCAAGTTCTGCTTCATGACGAAGTTTGCGCAGGTGTTCAACTCATTGACTGGGCTGTCTCCGTCACCTTGTTGAAGGAAATACAATTTCAACCCCTCTACCAACTGGTGACCCTGCCTGTGGGTGATTGGTGACACGTCCAGTTCGTCCTCACCTGAGTCATCGACCTCTTTAAATCGTTTTATTGCTCCATGTATAGTGGCATCACCGTCCCTACCCCCTTCATCATAACATGGCACATAATCATCTAGGTCTTCGGTTTCCTCTTGATTTTCTACAGGTACCTGGGTTGACTAGCCTCGATGCCCTCAGCCTCCTGTTCCATTAACGCTTTGTCCGTGAAACCAGAAGGAAGAGGCCAAACAATTTTTTATTGTTTCTCTGCTCACATCTCTCCAGCTGTCAGAAACAAATTTTATTGCTTGGAGAGCATTGATTTTACTGCTAACATCGGTGGCTGACGAACCTGGTTCTAGAAGTTGGAGCTCAATTTGCTACAAGATGAAATTCACTAACTTAGCTCTGCACTCAACTTTGATATTTTTGATGATCCCCATGTCTGATGGTCGTATTAGGGGGCAAAATTCGAGGGTTATGTTCGTCAGCGAAACATGCTGAGGATGTGCAGCACAATTGTCCAAAATCAGAAGCACTGACCTTGATTGTTCCCGAAGATCGCGATCCAATTTCTGCAACCACTCGACGAAGATGGATGACGTCATCCAGATGGTTTTGTTGGCGTGGTACTGCACCGGGAGTTTTTCCAATGCTAGATGTTTAAAACACCTAGGTTTGGCCCTTTTCAAGACGACAAGCAGCTTCTTTTTCTCAGTGCCAGTCACATTCGCGCAACATAGAACGGTGAGCCTTTCCATAGCCTTTCCATACACTTGTGAATATGGGTTCAACAGCCAGCCGCATATTAAACTAGAAAACACATCAGTTTTTTAAACAACCACCATAAAAGGAAGCAATAACAAGTGAAGTGAGTCTTTCACTGTTGTTATTGTAGTGATTTTGATGTGTATTGAAGGCTCGGTTCTTCATTTGTTGCCCCAATAAAGAGGAGCAGTGCCCCATCTAATCGGAGTTTTTTAACCTTATTAAGACATGTTCCGTCGGGACCGGCCCATTTTGCCCCAAATTTGCGGTTGCCCCAATTATCTGGTACCGCCACTAAGCGGAATCCACTGTAATTAGATTGTGCAGTTTGAACTAGTATTACCATTGTTAAAGTAGTCAGTAATTGTATTTTCAAGATGTTTTGTTTCATTTTGTTGGTATTTGTATGTTTTGTTAATATTAAATTTACCTTTATTATTTTTTGTTTTCTTTTAGTTTTTGGTTTATCATTCTGTGAATAATACACCTATGTATTCGCTCAGCAAAAAATTTTTATAACACCCCCTCAAAATTTTTTCTTTTCCGTTTCAAGGTGCGTAGAATCCAAAAACGCTGCAAAGTCCTTGTCACATGGGTTTATTATTCCATTGGACATACCTACCTACAGAGATGTTGGCTGTTTATTTATTGTTTCTTTCATATAAAATAATTGAAATAGCTATCTCTGGTGGTTTCCACCAATTTTGGCCCCCAAAACTCGAATAAAGTACGCTCCTTTTTTTAAAAATAAATTATCTCTGATCATTGATAGTACCATTTAATCGTCTTGATCCACCTGTTGACACTTTTTCCAGTGTTATTATACAAATTGATGGTGATTTCAAACGATTTCCCAGGTTTTTGACTCATAAAAAATCAATTTCGGGAGCTGAACATCTGGTAGAACCTCAATTTTCTATTCTTTGGTCAAAATCGACTTCACATTCAGTCTTCTCGTCCCCAAAAACATGAAAAACGATACCTTAAAAGCTCATGTTACCAACATGTTGCTAAAACGCAAAAAGTACCTATTTTTGTACACATTTTCACTCATAACACCCCTGGGTATATTCCGATTGGGCTGATAAGTTTCGGGACACAACTAGGGCCCAAATGGAGCATGTGTGCGAAAGAACGATTTTTTTTAGACCGAAAATGAAGCCTGTACACGTGATACGGCGGACGGCGGACGGACATTGCATTTTTGGAATCTACGTACCTTGAAACGAAAAAGAAAAAATTTTGAGGGGGTGTTATAAAAATTTTTTACTGAGCGATTACATAGGTGTATTATTCACAGAATAATGACCCAAAATGCAATGTCCGTCCGCCGTCCGCCGTCCGCCGTATCACGTGTACAGGCTTCATTTTCGGTCTAAAAAAATCGTTCTTTCGCACACATGCTCCATTTGGGCCCTGGTTGTGTCCCGAAACTTTTCAGCCCGATCGTAATATACCCAGGGGTGTTATGAGTGAAAATGTGTGTAAAAATAGGTACTTTTTGCGTTTTACCAACATGTTGGTAACATGAGCTTTTAAGGTATCGTTTTTCATGTTTTTGGGGACGAGAAGACCGAATATGAAGTCGATTTTGACCAAAGGATAGAAAATCGAGGTTCTACCAGATGTTCAGCTCCCGAAATTGATTTTTTATGAGTCAAAAACCTGGGAAATCGTCTGAAATCACCATCAATTTGTATAATAACACAGGAAAAAGTGTCAACAGGTGGATCAAGACGATTAAATGGTACTATCAATGATCAGAGAAAATTTATTTAGGGAAAAAAAAGGAGCGTTCTTTATTCGTGTTTTCGGGGACAAAATTGGTGGAAACCACCAGAGATAGCTATTTCAATTATTTTATATGAAAGAAACAATAAATAAACAGCCCACATCTTTGTAGGTATGTCCAGTAGAATATTAAACCCATGTGACAAGGACTTTGCAGCGTTTTTGTTTAGTTTTTAGTTTTTTGTTTTTAGTTTCGGTTTATTATTCTGTGAATAATACACCTATGTATTCGCTCAGCAAAAAACCCTCTCAAAATTTTTTCTTTTCCGTTTCAAGGTGCGTAGATTCCAAAAACGCTGCAAAGTCCTTGTCACATGGGTTTATTATTCTATTGGACATTGTGGCGGAGCTACAATTTTATTTATTTCATGACTTCAAGATTTAAATTATTGTTTCGTCTCGGTTAGTTACCAAGTTTCCTCCCATCGCGTTAATACCTTATTATTTCATGTGTTGCAATTAAAAAAATATATTCAATATCCAAATCTTATACGGACTGGTTGTTGATAAATCATTAGGACCGCACAGAGGCGCCATATCTTCTGGTGACCCCGACGTGATCACGATATCTGCTGCATTCCCTTGTTTGCAAGTCGAAATGGAGGGAGACGATCCTGCTGTGCAGCCGGTTGATGAAGGACGGACACCGCCGGTACGAATCGTGAATTTTATTCCACCGCCGTTTTGGAAAGCGAACGTTGTGATCTGGTTTCGCCAAGTCGAATCACAGTTCCGAGTGAAAGGCGTGACGTCGGATGAAGACATGTACGATCTCGTCGTCAGTGCCATTGATGCGAGCGTCCTCACTCAAGTGAGCGATTTGGTCACCGATCCTCCAGCTACCAACAGGTACAAGACTTTGAAGGAACGGATTATCGGCTGTTTCGGCGATTCTGAAGAGAAGAAATTGCAAAAACTCCTTAGAGGAACGACTCTCAGTTCAGCTACTCTCCTTGCGCATCCTAAGTCTGAGGCCACTTGGGCTCTCATGGTAGATGCATCGGATAAGGCAATTGGAGGTAGCGTGCAGCAGAAAATAGGCGAACATTGGCAGCCCCTTGCGTTTTTCTCGCGGAAGTTGAGCACCGCTGAACAAAATAATAGTGCTTATGACAAAGAACTGCTTGCTGCATTTGCTAGTCTTAAACACTTCCAGCACATGCTTGAGGGAAGAGTTTTCATTCTTTTTACGGATCATAAGCCCCTGACTTTTGCCTTTAATCAGCGGCTAGATAAAGCTTCACCTAAGCAGGCAGCCCGGTTAAACTACATTGCACAGTTTACGACGGACGTTAGGCATATGCCTGGGAAAGACAATGTAGTAGCTGATTTTTTGTCCCGGTTAGACAGTGTAAACATTGAACAGCTAGATTATGAGAACCTTGCTAAGGCCCAGAAGGAGGAAGATTTACCAGGGGATGAGCCCGGGTCAACACTTTCCTGGAAACGTGTTAGCATGCCAGGCATCCCAACCCCTTTGTTTTGTGAAACCTCGACCGGTTTCATACGTCCGTTTGTTCCAACTGAATTTCGTCGGCAAGCTTTCGAGAGTGTGCATAGCTTAGCGCATCCAGGAAGGGCAGCAACCTTGCGTTTATTGAGACAACGATTTGTCTGGCCCGGCATGGCTAAGGATAGTGCTCAATGGGTAAAACTGTGTGTAGCTTGTCAACGAGGAAAGGTCCAGCGTCACACCCAAAGCGCGTGGGGCAACTTTTCTCCACCCGCGGAACGATTTGCACATGTTCATATTGATCTTGTGGGACCGCTGGTACCTTCCCAGGGCTACACATACGCATTGACTATGATAGATCGTTTTACACGATGGCCCGAAGTAATACCTTTGGAGGATTGCAAGGCGGAAACTGTTGCAAAAGCTTTTTACAGCGGATGGATTAGTAGGTTTGGAACGCCGGAAAAGATTGTTTCTGATAGAGGAAGGCAGTTTGGTTGTTCACTTTTTAAGGAGCTTACTCAGCTGTTGGGTACAAAGCACTGTTTCACTGCAGCTTACAACCCAAAGGCTAACGGAATTTTGGAGAGATTCCATCGTCAGCTGAAGTCAGCCATCCGGTGTTACAACACGGAGCGATGGGTAGACGTTTTACCCTTGGTGTTGTTGGGTGTCCGAACTGCTCTGAAGGAAGACTTGAATTGTAGCGCAGCAGAGTTAGTTTATGGGACTAACTTGAGACTACCCAATGATTTTATTGAGGACAGACCACTCACACCAGCAGCCAACACGACTAGCGAGTTCCTACAGCACTTGCGTCACAATATGGAACAGCTTAGGCCTATACCTACATCCCGGCATGATACCCGAGCAATTTTCATTCACCCGGAGCTACGATCCTGTAAACAAGTCTGGGTACGCAATGAAGCTTTGAAAAATAAGCTTCAGCCGCCATACCTAGGACCGTTTCCAGTTGTACGTGCAGGCGAGACTACATTTGTAGTAAAGGTAAAAGGCAAAGATACCCCAGTCCCAATTGATAGGCTGAAACCAGCATTCATAGAAAGTGAGGATGAAGGCCTGGCAGGACGAAGCATAATTATGGAAAGGACCGGAAATGAACTAGAGCAGAGACGTCAGGAACAGCAGGAAGAAGCACAACCTGAATCAGCTGATCGACAGCTAGAAGATCAGGCAGAACAACCTGGAGTCAGGAGACCGGAGGGGGATGTTGAGCCTCCTGCTTTGAGACGCTCTGGACGAATCCGAAGATTGCCTGTCCGCTTCCAGGACTACGTCCTTGGTTAAGGGGGGATGTGGTTTGTGGCGGAGCTACAATTTTATTTATTTCATGACTTCAAGATTTAAATTATTGTTTCGTCTCGGTTAGTTACCAAGTTTCCTCCCATCGCGTTAATACCTTATTATTTCATGTGTTGCAATTAAAAAAATATATTCAATATCCAAATCTTATACGGACTGGTTGTTGATAAATCATTAGGACCGCACAGAGGCGCCATAAAATACCTACGGAAATGCTGGCTGTTCATTTCTGTTTCTTTCATGTGAAATGATTGAAATAGCCGAAATAGCAATTTCTGATACACAATTTTGGCCCCCGAAACACGAATTAGGTACGCTCCTTTTTTTACATATTATCTTTGATTATTGGTAGTGCCATTTAATCGTCTTGATCCACATGTTGACACTTTTTCTAGTGTAAATATACAAATTGATGGTGATTTCAGACGATTTTCCAGGTTTTTGACTCATAAAAATTCAATTTTGGGAGCTGAACATTTGGTAGAACCTCAATTTTCCACTCTTTGGTCAAAATCGACTTCATATTCACAGAATAATAAACCAAAATGCAATGTCCGTCCGCCGTCCGCAGTACGCCGTCCGCCGTCCGCCGTCCGCCGTATCACGTGTACAGGCTTCATTTTCGGTCTAAAAAAATCGTTCTTTCGCACACATGCTCCATTTGGGCCCTGGTTGTGTCCCGAAACTTTTCAGCCCGATCGTAATATACCCAGGGGTGTTATGAGTGAAAATGTGTGTAAAAATAGGTACTTTTTGCGTTTTACCAACATGTTGGTAACATGAGCTTTTAAGGTATCGTTTTTCATGTTTTTGGGGACGAGAAGACCGAATATGAAGTCGATTTTGACCAAAGGATAGAAAATCGAGGTTCTACCAGATGTTCAGCTCCCGAAATTGATTTTTTATGAGTCAAAAACCTGGGAAATCGTCTGAAATCACCATCAATTTGTATAATAACACAGGAAAAAGTGTCAACAGGTGGATCAAGACGATTAAATGGTACTATCAATGATCAGAGAAAATTTATTTAGGGGAAAAAAAGGAGCGTTCTTTATTCGAGTTTTTGGGGACAAAATTGGTGGAAACCACCAGAGATAGCTATTTCAATTATTTTATATGAAAGAAACAATAAATAAACAGCCCACATCTTTGTAGGTATGTCCAGTAGAATATTAAACCCATGTGACAAGGACTTTGCAGCGTTTTTGTTTAGTTTTTAGTTTTTTGTTTTTAGTTTCGGTTTATTATTCTGTGAATAATACACCTATGTATTCGCTCAGCAAAAAACCCTCTCAAAATTTTTTCTTTTCCGTTTCAAGGTGCGTAGATTCCAAAAACGCTGCAAAGTCCTTGTCACATGGGTTTATTATTCTATTGGACATTGTGGCGGAGCTACAATTTTATTTATTTCATGACTTCAAGATTTAAATTATTGTTTCGTCTCGGTTAGTTACCAAGTTTCCTCCCATCGCGTTAATACCTTATTATTTCATGTGTTGCAATTAAAAAAATATATTCAATATCCAAATCTTATACGGACTGGTTGTTGATAAATCATTAGGACCGCACAGAGGCGCCATATCTTCTGGTGACCCCGACGTGATCACGATATCTGCTGCATTCCCTTGTTTGCAAGTCGAAATGGAGGGAGACGATCCTGCTGTGCAGCCGGTTGATGAAGGACGGACACCGCCGGTACGAATCGTGAATTTTATTCCACCGCCGTTTTGGAAAGCGAACGTTGTGATCTGGTTTCGCCAAGTCGAATCACAGTTCCGAGTGAAAGGCGTGACGTCGGATGAAGACATGTACGATCTCGTCGTCAGTGCCATTGATGCGAGCGTCCTCACTCAAGTGAGCGATTTGGTCACCGATCCTCCAGCTACCAACAGGTACAAGACTTTGAAGGAACGGATTATCGGCTGTTTCGGCGATTCTGAAGAGAAGAAATTGCAAAAACTCCTTAGAGGAACGACTCTCAGTTCAGCTACTCTCCTTGCGCATCCTAAGTCTGAGGCCAGTTGGGCTCTCATGGTAGATGCATCGGATAAGGCAATTGGAGGTAGCGTGCAGCAGAAAATAGGCGAACATTGGCAGCCCCTTGCGTTTTTCTCGCGGAAGTTGAGCACCGCTGAACAAAATAATAGTGCTTATGACAAAGAACTGCTTGCTGCATTTGCTAGTCTTAAACACTTCCAGCACATGCTTGAGGGAAGAGTTTTCATTCTTTTTACGGATCATAAGCCCCTGACTTTTGCCTTTAATCAGCGGCTAGATAAAGCTTCACCTAAGCAGGCAGCCCGGTTAAACTACATTGCACAGTTTACGACGGACGTTAGGCATATGCCTGGGAAAGACAATGTAGTAGCTGATTTTTTGTCCCGGTTAGACAGTGTAAACATTGAACAGCTAGATTATGAGAACCTTGCTAAGGCCCAGAAGGAGGAAGATTTACCAGGGGATGAGCCCGGGTCAACACTTTCCTGGAAACGTGTTAGCATGCCAGGCATCCCAACCCCTTTGTTTTGTGAAACCTCGACCGGTTTCATACGTCCGTTTGTTCCAACTGAATTTCGTCGGCAAGCTTTCGAGAGTGTGCATAGCTTAGCGCATCCAGGAAGGGCAGCAACCTTGCGTTTATTGAGACAACGATTTGTCTGGCCCGGCATGGCTAAGGATAGTGCTCAATGGGTAAAACTGTGTGTAGCTTGTCAACGAGGAAAGGTCCAGCGTCACACCCAAAGCGCGTGGGGCAACTTTTCTCCACCCACGGAACGATTTGCACATGTTCATATTGATCTTGTGGGACCGCTGGTACCTTCCCAGGGCTACACATACGCATTGACTATGATAGATCGTTTTACACGATGGCCCGAAGTAATACCTTTGGAGGATTGCAAGGCGGAAACTGTTGCAAAAGCTTTTTACAGCGGATGGATTAGTAGGTTTGGAACGCCGGAAAAGATTGTTTCTGATAGAGGAAGGCAGTTTGGTTGTTCACTTTTTAAGGAGCTTACTCAGCTGTTGGGTACAAAGCACTGTTTCACTGCAGCTTACAACCCAAAGGCTAACGGAATTTTGGAGAGATTCCATCGTCAGCTGAAGTCAGCCATCCGGTGTTACAACACGGAGCGATGGGTAGACGTTTTACCCTTGGTGTTGTTGGGTGTCCGAACTGCTCTGAAGGAAGACTTGAATTGTAGCGCTGCAGAGTTAGTTTATGGGACTAACTTGAGACTACCCAATGATTTTATTGAGGACAGACCACTCACACCAGCAGCCAACACGACTAGCGAGTTCCTACAGCACTTGCGTCACAATATGGAACAGCTTAGGCCTATACCTACATCCCGGCATGATACCCGAGCAATTTTCATTCACCCGGAGCTACGATCCTGTAAACAAGTCTGGGTACGCAATGAAGCTTTGAAAAATAAGCTTCAGCCGCCATACCTAGGACCGTTTCCAGTTGTACGTGCAGGCGAGACTACATTTGTAGTAAAGGTAAAAGGCAAAGATACCCCAGTCCCAATTGATAGGCTGAAACCAGCATTCATAGAAAGTGAGGATGAAGGCCTGGCAGGACGAAGCATAATTATGGAAAGGACCGGAAATGAACTAGAGCAGAGACGTCAGGAACAGCAGGAAGAAGCACAACCTGAATCAGCTGATCGACAGCTAGAAGATCAGGCAGAACAACCTGGAGTCAGGAGACCGGAGGGGGATGTTGAGCCTCCTGCTTTGAGACGCTCTGGACGAATCCGAAGATTGCCTGTCCGCTTCCAGGACTACGTCCTTGGTTAAGGGGGGATGTGGTTTGTGGCGGAGCTACAATTTTATTTATTTCATGACTTCAAGATTTAAATTATTGTTTCGTCTCGGTTAGTTACCAAGTTTCCTCCCATCGCGTTAATACCTTATTATTTCATGTGTTGCAATTAAAAAAATATATTCAATATCCAAATCTTATACGGACTGGTTGTTGATAAATCATTAGGACCGCACAGAGGCGCCATAAAATACCTACGGAAATGCTGGCTGTTCATTTCTGTTTCTTTCATGTGAAATGATTGAAATAGCCGAAATAGCAATTTCTGATACACAATTTTGGCCCCCGAAACACGAATTAGGTACGCTCCTTTTTTTACATATTATCTTTGATTATTGGTAGTGCCATTTAATCGTCTTGATCCACATGTTGACACTTTTTCTAGTGTAAATATACAAATTGATGGTGATTTCAGACGATTTTCCAGGTTTTTGACTCATAAAAATTCAATTTTGGGAGCTGAACATTTGGTAGAACCTCAATTTTCCACTCTTTGGTCAAAATCGACTTCATATTCACAGAATAATAAACCAAAATGCAATGTCCGTCCGCCGTCCGCAGTACGCCGTCCGCCGTCCGCCGTCCGCCGTATCACGTGTACAGGCTTCATTTTCGGTCTAAAAAAATCGTTCTTTCGCACACATGCTCCATTTGGGCCCTGGTTGTGTCCCGAAACTTTTCAGCCCGATCGTAATATACCCAGGGGTGTTATGAGTGAAAATGTGTGTAAAAATAGGTACTTTTTGCGTTTTACCAACATGTTGGTAACATGAGCTTTTAAGGTATCGTTTTTCATGTTTTTGGGGACGAGAAGACCGAATATGAAGTCGATTTTGACCAAAGGATAGAAAATCGAGGTTCTACCAGATGTTCAGCTCCCGAAATTGATTTTTTATGAGTCAAAAACCTGGGAAATCGTCTGAAATCACCATCAATTTGTATAATAACACAGGAAAAAGTGTCAACAGGTGGATCAAGACGATTAAATGGTACTATCAATGATCAGAGAAAATTTATTTAGGGGAAAAAAAGGAGCGTTCTTTATTCGAGTTTTTGGGGACAAAATTGGTGGAAACCACCAGAGATAGCTATTTCAATTATTTTATATGAAAGAAACAATAAATAAACAGCCCACATCTTTGTAGGTATGTCCAGTAGAATATTAAACCCATGTGACAAGGACTTTGCAGCGTTTTTGTTTAGTTTTTAGTTTTTTGTTTTTAGTTTCGGTTTATTATTCTGTGAATAATACACCTATGTATTCGCTCAGCAAAAAACCCTCTCAAAATTTTTTCTTTTCCGTTTCAAGGTGCGTAGATTCCAAAAACGCTGCAAAGTCCTTGTCACATGGGTTTATTATTCTATTGGACATTGTGGCGGAGCTACAATTTTATTTATTTCATGACTTCAAGATTTAAATTATTGTTTCGTCTCGGTTAGTTACCAAGTTTCCTCCCATCGCGTTAATACCTTATTATTTCATGTGTTGCAATTAAAAAAATATATTCAATATCCAAATCTTATACGGACTGGTTGTTGATAAATCATTAGGACCGCACAGAGGCGCCATATCTTCTGGTGACCCCGACGTGATCACGATATCTGCTGCATTCCCTTGTTTGCAAGTCGAAATGGAGGGAGACGATCCTGCTGTGCAGCCGGTTGATGAAGGACGGACACCGCCGGTACGAATCGTGAATTTTATTCCACCGCCGTTTTGGAAAGCGAACGTTGTGATCTGGTTTCGCCAAGTCGAATCACAGTTCCGAGTGAAAGGCGTGACGTCGGATGAAGACATGTACGATCTCGTCGTCAGTGCCATTGATGCGAGCGTCCTCACTCAAGTGAGCGATTTGGTCACCGATCCTCCAGCTACCAACAGGTACAAGACTTTGAAGGAACGGATTATCGGCTGTTTCGGCGATTCTGAAGAGAAGAAATTGCAAAAACTCCTTAGAGGAACGACTCTCAGTTCAGCTACTCTCCTTGCGCATCCTAAGTCTGAGGCCAGTTGGGCTCTCATGGTAGATGCATCGGATAAGGCAATTGGAGGTAGCGTGCAGCAGAAAATAGGCGAACATTGGCAGCCCCTTGCGTTTTTCTCGCGGAAGTTGAGCACCGCTGAACAAAATAATAGTGCTTATGACAAAGAACTGCTTGCTGCATTTGCTAGTCTTAAACACTTCCAGCACATGCTTGAGGGAAGAGTTTTCATTCTTTTTACGGATCATAAGCCCCTGACTTTTGCCTTTAATCAGCGGCTAGATAAAGCTTCACCTAAGCAGGCAGCCCGGTTAAACTACATTGCACAGTTTACGACGGACGTTAGGCATATGCCTGGGAAAGACAATGTAGTAGCTGATTTTTTGTCCCGGTTAGACAGTGTAAACATTGAACAGCTAGATTATGAGAACCTTGCTAAGGCCCAGAAGGAGGAAGATTTACCAGGGGATGAGCCCGGGTCAACACTTTCCTGGAAACGTGTTAGCATGCCAGGCATCCCAACCCCTTTGTTTTGTGAAACCTCGACCGGTTTCATACGTCCGTTTGTTCCAACTGAATTTCGTCGGCAAGCTTTCGAGAGTGTGCATAGCTTAGCGCATCCAGGAAGGGCAGCAACCTTGCGTTTATTGAGACAACGATTTGTCTGGCCCGGCATGGCTAAGGATAGTGCTCAATGGGTAAAACTGTGTGTAGCTTGTCAACGAGGAAAGGTCCAGCGTCACACCCAAAGCGCGTGGGGCAACTTTTCTCCACCCGCGGAACGATTTGCACATGTTCATATTGATCTTGTGGGACCGCTGGTACCTTCCCAGGGCTACACATACGCATTGACTATGATAGATCGTTTTACACGATGGCCCGAAGTAATACCTTTGGAGGATTGCAAGGCGGAAACTGTTGCAAAAGCTTTTTACAGCGGATGGATTAGTAGGTTTGGAACGCCGGAAAAGATTGTTTCTGATAGAGGAAGGCAGTTTGGTTGTTCACTTTTTAAGGAGCTTACTCAGCTGTTGGGTACAAAGCACTGTTTCACTGCAGCTTACAACCCAAAGGCTAACGGAATTTTGGAGAGATTCCATCGTCAGCTGAAGTCAGCCATCCGGTGTTACAACACGGAGCGATGGGTAGACGTTTTACCCTTGGTGTTGTTGGGTGTCCGAACTGCTCTGAAGGAAGACTTGAATTGTAGCGCTGCAGAGTTAGTTTATGGGACTAACTTGAGACTACCCAATGATTTTATTGAGGACAGACCACTCACACCAGCAGCCAACACGACTAGCGAGTTCCTACAGCACTTGCGTCACAATATGGAACAGCTTGGGCCTATACCTACATCCCGGCATGATACCCGAGCAATTTTCATTCACCCGGAGCTACGATCCTGTAAACAAGTCTGGGTACGCAATGAAGCTTTGAAAAATAAGCTTCAGCCGCCATACCTAGGACCGTTTCCAGTTGTACGTGCAGGCGAGACTACATTTGTAGTAAAGGTAAAAGGCAAAGATACCCCAGTCCCAATTGATAGGCTGAAACCAGCATTCATAGAAAGTGAGGATGAAGGCCTGGCAGGACGAAGCATAATTATGGAAAGGACCGGAAATGAACTAGAGCAGAGACGTCAGGAACAGCAGGAAGAAGCACAACCTGAATCAGCTGATCGACAGCTAGAAGATCAGGCAGAACAACCTGGAGTCAGGAGACCGGAGGGGGATGTTGAGCCTCCTGCTTTGAGACGCTCTGGACGAATCCGAAGATTGCCTGTCCGCTTCCAGGACTACGTCCTTGGTTAAGGGGGGATGTGGTTTGTGGCGGAGCTACAATTTTATTTATTTCATGACTTCAAGATTTAAATTATTGTTTCGTCTCGGTTAGTTACCAAGTTTCCTCCCATCGCGTTAATACCTTATTATTTCATGTGTTGCAATTAAAAAAATATATTCAATATCCAAATCTTATACGGACTGGTTGTTGATAAATCATTAGGACCGCACAGAGGCGCCATAAAATACCTACGGAAATGCTGGCTGTTCATTTCTGTTTCTTTCATGTGAAATGATTGAAATAGCCGAAATAGCAATTTCTGATACACAATTTTGGCCCCCGAAACACGAATTAGGTACGCTCCTTTTTTTACATATTATCTTTGATTATTGGTAGTGCCATTTAATCGTCTTGATCCACATGTTGACACTTTTTCTAGTGTAAATATACAAATTGATGGTGATTTCAGACGATTTTCCAGGTTTTTGACTCATAAAAATTCAATTTTGGGAGCTGAACATTTGGTAGAACCTCAATTTTCCACTCTTTGGTCAAAATCGACTTCATATTCACAGAATAATAAACCAAAATGCAATGTCCGTCCGCCGTCCGCAGTACGCCGTCCGCCGTCCGCCGTCCGCCGTATCACGTGTACAGGCTTCATTTTCGGTCTAAAAAAATCGTTCTTTCGCACACATGCTCCATTTGGGCCCTGGTTGTGTCCCGAAACTTTTCAGCCCGATCGTAATATACCCAGGGGTGTTATGAGTGAAAATGTGTGTAAAAATAGGTACTTTTTGCGTTTTACCAACATGTTGGTAACATGAGCTTTTAAGGTATCGTTTTTCATGTTTTTGGGGACGAGAAGACCGAATATGAAGTCGATTTTGACCAAAGGATAGAAAATCGAGGTTCTACCAGATGTTCAGCTCCCGAAATTGATTTTTTATGAGTCAAAAACCTGGGAAATCGTCTGAAATCACCATCAATTTGTATAATAACACAGGAAAAAGTGTCAACAGGTGGATCAAGACGATTAAATGGTACTATCAATGATCAGAGAAAATTTATTTAGGGGAAAAAAAGGAGCGTTCTTTATTCGAGTTTTTGGGGACAAAATTGGTGGAAACCACCAGAGATAGCTATTTCAATTATTTTATATGAAAGAAACAATAAATAAACAGCCCACATCTTTGTAGGTATGTCCAGTAGAATATTAAACCCATGTGACAAGGACTTTGCAGCGTTTTTGTTTAGTTTTTAGTTTTTTGTTTTTAGTTTCGGTTTATTATTCTGTGAATAATACACCTATGTATTCGCTCAGCAAAAAACCCTCTCAAAATTTTTTCTTTTCCGTTTCAAGGTGCGTAGATTCCAAAAACGCTGCAAAGTCCTTGTCACATGGGTTTATTATTCTATTGGACATTGTGGCGGAGCTACAATTTTATTTATTTCATGACTTCAAGATTTAAATTATTGTTTCGTCTCGGTTAGTTACCAAGTTTCCTCCCATCGCGTTAATACCGTCAAGGCGGGTGTCTTGAAACTGGCGGGTGATTTGAAACACTTTGGGGATGATTAGGTTTTATTCTGTTGGCAGCAATGGAGTGATGGTTATCGGAGCTTTTATCACTGGAAGCGGTTCTGAGGTAGTTGTGGAAGATAACCAGAGGGGAATTCCGCGTCATGTAAGTATTTATCTTACTTTAATAATTCGTTGAAGTTTATTAACTAAAAATGGATGATTTTTACTTCAAAACGCTAAGGTCTGTACCGAATCTCATAGTAGGTTGAACAACTTGAAATTTTTACTGTGTGTTCCCTTACTTGTTTACTCGAAGTTCCGAGGTCCCACTTCTTTGCACTGTTGATAGTTGATTTTTAAGAAATATTTTTGTAAAAGTTGAACTTTAGCGGGTGACATGAAACCAAGACATTAGGTGTTGCAAGTCATCTGCATTATTGAACCCAGCTCTTCCACATGTTTGATAAATAGTTTCAAGTAAGGTTACCTACCTCACGTCCATTTTGTTGCATTTCATTTCGATCCGTTAATTTCTTATTTTCTTGTCACTGTTCCAGAAACCACCATGGGAAAATATTCCAGGAAAGCTGGGGCCCGAAGATACAGAGACTTCACTGATGCAACCCTACAAAAAGCCCTCGATGCTATTCGTTCAGGCCAGATGACGCTTCGAAAAGCATCAGAGACCTACAACATCTCTGCAGCTACCCTCTCCCGGAAACGGAGGGGTCAACACATGAAGAAGCACGGTGGTCAGGTTGTACTATCTCCACATGTTGAAAATCTCATTGCTCAAAATATAATTCTGGCGAGCGATTGGGGGTTTCCAATCGATGCGGTAGCACTGAAAAACGTTATTAAAAACTATCTGGAGAATGCTGGTGTAACTGTGCCAAAATTCCATGATGGCAATTCCCCAGGGAAGGAATGGGTGGCGGGTTTTTTAAGGAGGCACTCCAGCATTCTCTCTCGAAGGTGGTGCCAGAATATAAAAAGAGCACGATCTGCCGTGGATTCTGGGGTGATAAGGGAGTTTTTTAGTGAAATTGAGGTTAGTCTCTCAGGCGTGGAACCAGCTGCACTTGTAAACTACGATGAGACTGCCATGATCGATGATCCCAAAAAAGCAGCCGTCTTCTGTCGCAGGGGGTCAAAACGAGCTTACCGCATCATTGACACTTCAAAAAACTCCTACTCAGTCATGTTTAGCGGAAGTGCGTCTGGCCACCTTCTACCACCATATGTGGTGTTTCGGGCGGAAAGACTCATGGATGGATGGACGATGGGGGGCCCTAAAGGAACGCGATACAACGTGAACCCCAGATCTTCATGGTTTAACACTGCCTTATTCGAGGATTGGTTTTTTACTGTGGCTTTACCCTACTTTCGCAGGCTGAACCAGCCAGACTCTCCAAAAGTCTTGGTTGGGGATAACTTAGCCTCGCATATGTCTGTGCGAGTGATGACAGCCTGCAAGGAAAACAATATCAGGTTTGTGCTTCTGCCCCCTAACTCCACGCATTTGCTACAACCACTAGACGTAGCTTTTTTCAAGCCCTTGAAATCCTATTGGAACAAAGTTATTCTGAACTACAAACAACACCACAAAGGGACCCTTCCAAAGACAGTGTTTCCCCAATTGTTGAAAGAAACATTGGATATGATGGACGAAAATGGGTCGATTTTGAGAAGCCTGCAATCAGGTTTTGAGGCTAGTGGTCTATGCCCCATCAACATCAACAAGGTGATCCAACAAGTCCCTCAAACCAACCCAGATGACGAGGGCAACGATGGAGCCCTCCAAGACATTGTTAACAACTCTTTCGCGATTTTTCTTAGAGACCTCCATCGCAAAGAAACAGCTACTACCACCACTAGGCGAAACAAGCGGCTCAACGTCATCCCTGGGCGCAGTGTTACAAATCTGTATGAGGAAGCTCCACACGATGTTGATACTACAATCCCTGTTCCTGCAGTACAAAAGAAGAATCCGCCTGCTCGCAGGAAGCTCAACCTTCCTCCTACTCAGGTTTCAAGTGACTCTGAAAAATCAGTTCTGGACAGTGATTCTGACCTCGATTACACACCTGATGACCCACCGCCTTTACCTTCACGAAAACGATCCACAAGAACACGAGAAACAGAGGAAGAGTCGTCAGCATGTGCTCAACCAGCGTTCAACGCAGCCGAATTGCCTTCGACGAGTTCTCGACAAACCATGAGTATAGCTGACCTGCGAATAAATGAATTTATTGTGGTCTACTTTCCCTACCAGGGAAGAGGTGGTCTCATTACTCATAAGATGTTTATTGGCATAATCCTGCTCTTCTTGAATGGCAAAATCAGGTGTTCCTTCTTGAGGAAAAGCCCTAGGGGTCAAAACCTCTATTGTTATCCAAATGTTCCAGACGTCACTGACATCGACATTGGTCAGGTCGCAAAAAAAGTGAAGCCATTATTTGAAAAAAGAGGGAGTTTTTGTTTCCCTGAAGAGTGAACCATGCTTCCTTTTCCTTTTCAAGCCATGTTTTTGTTCCGAAATTTTTTTTTTTTTCAAAGATCTTACAGTTGTTTAAAGTTTTCTGGCATTTTCTTAAGAAAGTTCTAACTTTCAATGTTATTAGAAATTCCAAGTTGATTCGTAGTTCAAAGTTTCCTACAATTTGAAAAGCTAGTTAATTCGTTGTTTAAAGTTTCCTACAATTTAGGACGGTAGTTTTATACCAACCTACGCTTTCTTGGTTTCTCCTTTTGGGGAATTTACCTACTTGGTAGAGATTTTACTTATCGTGATAATTTTTCTAGTTGACTTTCGTGTTAAATTTTGTCAAAGAAAAGACTGACCCACGAAAACTTCCTAAAACGAACCATTTCGTGTGAAAAAAAAATGTTAGGGTATGAAGAACTGAAGTAGTTATATAATTACCATTTACTTATTAATCTCAAGTGATTATACCCTTCATTATAAGATAATAAAAAATGATTTTTGCGTCCAAATAAGGCTGAAATAGTTTAATTCCTGTTATAAATAAAGATGTTATGTGTTTTTACCGTTGAAAAAAATTTTTTTTGTACCCTACCTTCTCACTTAACATTTTTTAAAACTCCGAATACCGTTTCAAGCCGTATAACGTTAATATTAATTGTAAACATGGGTTTTTTGCGCAACGTTTCAAGTCACCCGAATGTGGAGATGACTTGAAACAGGCATAAATCAAAAAAAATAAATACTTTCCAATAAAGAAAAAAATTTATTTTTGGTACCAATGTGTTCTCTGAAGAGCCTTGGTACTTTTAAGACCATCCCCAAATTTCTGGGTGCAATATTTCTCCCGTGGCAGCTGTTCAAAGTTGAAAAGTGTTTCAAGCCACCCGCCTTGACGGTACCTTATTATTTCATGTGTTGCAATTAAAAAAATATATTCAATATCCAAATCTTATACGGACTGGTTGTTGATAAATCATTAGGACCGCACAGAGGCGCCATATCTTCTGGTGACCCCGACGTGATCACGATATCTGCTGCATTCCCTTGTTTGCAAGTCGAAATGGAGGGAGACGATCCTGCTGTGCAGCCGGTTGATGAAGGACGGACACCGCCGGTACGAATCGTGAATTTTATTCCACCGCCGTTTTGGAAAGCGAACGTTGTGATCTGGTTTCGCCAAGTCGAATCACAGTTCCGAGTGAAAGGCGTGACGTCGGATGAAGACATGTACGATCTCGTCGTCAGTGCCATTGATGCGAGCGTCCTCACTCAAGTGAGCGATTTGGTCACCGATCCTCCAGCTACCAACAGGTACAAGACTTTGAAGGAACGGATTATCGGCTGTTTCGGCGATTCTGAAGAGAAGAAATTGCAAAAACTCCTTAGAGGAACGACTCTCAGTTCAGCTACTCTCCTTGCGCATCCTAAGTCTGAGGCCACTTGGGCTCTCATGGTAGATGCATCGGATAAGGCAATTGGAGGTAGCGTGCAGCAGAAAATAGGCGAACATTGGCAGCCCCTTGCGTTTTTCTCGCGGAAGTTGAGCACCGCTGAACAAAATAATAGTGCTTATGACAAAGAACTGCTTGCTGCATTTGCTAGTCTTAAACACTTCCAGCACATGCTTGAGGGAAGAGTTTTCATTCTTTTTACGGATCATAAGCCCCTGACTTTTGCCTTTAATCAGCGGCTAGATAAAGCTTCACCTAAGCAGGCAGCCCGGTTAAACTACATTGCACAGTTTACGACGGACGTTAGGCATATGCCTGGGAAAGACAATGTAGTAGCTGATTTTTTGTCCCGGTTAGACAGTGTAAACATTGAACAGCTAGATTATGAGAACCTTGCTAAGGCCCAGAAGGAGGAAGATTTACCAGGGGATGAGCCCGGGTCAACACTTTCCTGGAAACGTGTTAGCATGCCAGGCATCCCAACCCCTTTGTTTTGTGAAACCTCGACCGGTTTCATACGTCCGTTTGTTCCAACTGAATTTCGTCGGCAAGCTTTCGAGAGTGTGCATAGCTTAGCGCATCCAGGAAGGGCAGCAACCTTGCGTTTATTGAGACAACGATTTGTCTGGCCCGGCATGGCTAAGGATAGTGCTCAATGGGTAAAACTGTGTGTAGCTTGTCAACGAGGAAAGGTCCAGCGTCACACCCAAAGCGCGTGGGGCAACTTTTCTCCACCCACGGAACGATTTGCACATGTTCATATTGATCTTGTGGGACCGCTGGTACCTTCCCAGGGCTACACATACGCATTGACTATGATAGATCGTTTTACACGATGGCCCGAAGTAATACCTTTGGAGGATTGCAAGGCGGAAACTGTTGCAAAAGCTTTTTACAGCGGATGGATTAGTAGGTTTGGAACGCCGGAAAAGATTGTTTCTGATAGAGGAAGGCAGTTTGGTTGTTCACTTTTTAAGGAGCTTACTCAGCTGTTGGGTACAAAGCACTGTTTCACTGCAGCTTACAACCCAAAGGCTAACGGAATTTTGGAGAGATTCCATCGTCAGCTGAAGTCAGCCATCCGGTGTTACAACACGGAGCGATGGGTAGACGTTTTACCCTTGGTGTTGTTGGGTGTCCGAACTGCTCTGAAGGAAGACTTGAATTGTAGCGCTGCAGAGTTAGTTTATGGGACTAACTTGAGACTACCCAATGATTTTATTGAGGACAGACCACTCACACCAGCAGCCAACACGACTAGCGAGTTCCTACAGCACTTGCGTCACAATATGGAACAGCTTAGGCCTATACCTACATCCCGGCATGATACCCGAGCAATTTTCATTCACCCGGAGCTACGATCCTGTAAACAAGTCTGGGTACGCAATGAAGCTTTGAAAAATAAGCTTCAGCCGCCATACCTAGGACCGTTTCCAGTTGTACGTGCAGGCGAGACTACATTTGTAGTAAAGGTAAAAGGCAAAGATACCCCAGTCCCAATTGATAGGCTGAAACCAGCATTCATAGAAAGTGAGGATGAAGGCCTGGCAGGACGAAGCATAATTATGGAAAGGACCGGAAATGAACTAGAGCAGAGACGTCAGGAACAGCAGGAAGAAGCACAACCTGAATCAGCTGATCGACAGCTAGAAGATCAGGCAGAACAACCTGGAGTCAGGAGACCGGAGGGGGATGTTGAGCCTCCTGCTTTGAGACGCTCTGGACGAATCCGAAGATTGCCTGTCCGCTTCCAGGACTACGTCCTTGGTTAAGGGGGGATGTGGTTTGTGGCGGAGCTACAATTTTATTTATTTCATGACTTCAAGATTTAAATTATTGTTTCGTCTCGGTTAGTTACCAAGTTTCCTCCCATCGCGTTAATACCTTATTATTTCATGTGTTGCAATTAAAAAAATATATTCAATATCCAAATCTTATACGGACTGGTTGTTGATAAATCATTAGGACCGCACAGAGGCGCCATAAAATACCTACGGAAATGCTGGCTGTTCATTTCTGTTTCTTTCATGTGAAATGATTGAAATAGCCGAAATAGCAATTTCTGATACACAATTTTGGCCCCCGAAACACGAATTAGGTACGCTCCTTTTTTTACATATTATCTTTGATTATTGGTAGTGCCATTTAATCGTCTTGATCCACATGTTGACACTTTTTCTAGTGTAAATATACAAATTGATGGTGATTTCAGACGATTTTCCAGGTTTTTGACTCATAAAAATTCAATTTTGGGAGCTGAACATTTGGTAGAACCTCAATTTTCCACTCTTTGGTCAAAATCGACTTCATATTCGGTCTTCTCGTCCCCAAAAACATGTAAAACGATAACTCAAAAGCTCATGTTACTAACATGTTGGTAAAACAAAAAAAGTACCTATTTTTACACACATTTTCACTCATAACATCCCTGGGTATATTCCGATCGGGCTGCAAAGTTTCGGGACACAACTAGGGCCCAAATGGAGCATGTGTGCGGAACAACGACTTTTTTGGACCGAAAATGAAGCCTGTACACGTGATACGGCGGACGGTGGACGGCGTACGGTGGACGGCGGACGCACATTGCATTTTTGGAATCTACGCACCTCGAAACGAAAAAGAAAAAACGCTGCAAAGTCCTTGTCATATGGGTTTATTATTCTATTGGACATACCTACAGAAATGTTGGCTGTTCATTTATTGTATATTTCATGTAAAATAATTTAAATAGCTATTTCTGGTTTTTGGCCCCCAAAACTTGAATTAGGTACGCTCGATGGTGCTTTTTTTTTCAATTTATCTTTGATCATTGGTAGTGGCATTTAATCGTCTTGATCCACGTGTTGACACTTTTTCCTGTGTTGTTCTACAAATTGATGGTGATTTCAGACGATCTCGCAGGTTTTTTGACACATAAAATTTCAGACGATTTCCCAGGTTTTTGACTCATAAAAAATCAATTTTGGGAGCTGAACATCTGGTACAACCTCAAATATCCACTCCTTGGTCCAAAACGACTTCATATTCGGTCTTCTCGTCCCCAAAAACATGGAAATCGATAAGTCAAAAGCTCATTTTACTAATAAGTTACTAAAACACAAAAAGTACCTATTTTTATACACATTTTCACTCATAACACCCCTGGGTATATTCCGATCGGGCTGCAAAGTGTCGGGACACAACAAGGGCCCAAACGGAGTATGTGTGCGAAAGAACGACTTTTTTAGACAGAAAATGAAGCCTGTACACGTGATACGGCGGACGGCGGACGGACATTGCATTTTTGGAATCTACGCACCTTGAAACGGAAAAGAAAAAATTTTGAAGGGGTGTTATAAAAATTTTTTGCTGAGCGAATACATAGGTGTATTATTCACAGAATAATAAACCAAAATTTTGAGGGGTTGTTATAAACATTTTTTGCTGAGCGATTACATAGGTGTATTATTCACAGAATAATAAACCAAATGCAATGTTCGTCTGCCGTCCGCCGTACACTGTATCACATGTACCCGCTTCATTTTCGGTCTTAAAAATTCGTTCTTTCGCACACATGTTCCATTTGGGCCCTAGTTGTGTCCCGAAACTTTTCAGCCCGATCGGAATATACCCAGGGGTGTTATGAGTTAAAATGTGTGGAAAAATAGGTACTTTTTGTGTTTTAGTAACATGTTAGTAACATGAGCTTTTGAGGTATCAGTTTCCATGTTTTTGGACGAGAAGACCTAATATGAAGTCGATTTGGACCAGCGAGTGAAAAATTGAGGTTCTAACGAAGTTTCAGCTCCCAAAATTGATTATTCATCAGTCAAAAACCTTGGAAATCGTCTGAAATCATCATTAATTTGTATAATGACACCAGAAAACAATTGAAACAAGTGAACACGTGGATCAAGACGATTAAACGGCACTACCAGTGATCAAAGATAATTTGGAAAAAAAGGAGCGTACCTAATTTGTGTTTTGGGAGCCGAAACTGGTGGAAACCATCATAAATAGCCATTCAAATTATTTCACATGAAAGAAACAATAAACGCTGCAAAGTCCTTGTCACATGGGTTTATTATTATATTGGACACTCCTACAGAAATGCTGGCTGTTCATTTATTGTTTCTTTCGTGCGTAGTAATCGAAATAGCTATTTCTGATGGTTTCCATTAGTTTTGGCCCTTGAAACACAAATTAGGTACGCTCTTTTCTTTCTTCTTTTTTTCTCAACTATCATTGATCATTGGTCGTGCCATTTAACCGTCTTGATCCACGTGTTGACACTTTTTCCAGTGTTATTATACAAACTGATGGTGATTTCAGACGATTTCCCAGGTTTTTCACTAATAAAAAATCAATTTTGGGAGCTGAACATTTGGTAGAACTCAATTTTCCACTCTTTGGCCAAAATCGACTTAATATTCGGTTTTCTCGTCCCCAAAAACATGGAAAACGATATCTCAGAAGCTCATGTTACCAACATGTTGCTAAAACGCAAAATGTACCTATTTTTATACACATTTTCACTCATAACACCCCTGGGTATATTCCGATCGGGCTGAAAAGTTTCGGGACACAACTAGGGCCCAAATGGAGCATGTGTGCGAAAGAACGATTTTTTTAGACCGAAAATGATGCCTGTACACGTGATACGGCGGACGGCGGACGGCGTACGGCGGACGGACATTGCATTTTTGGAATCTACGTACCTTGAAAAGGAAAAGAAAAAATTTTGAGGGGGTGTTATAAAAATTTTTTGCTGAGCGATTACATAGGTGTATCATTCACAGAATAATAAACCAAAATGAACAGCCATCATTTCTGTAGGAGTGTCCAATAGAATAATAAACCCATGTGACAAGGGCTATGCAGCGTTTTGGTTTATTATTCTGTGAATAATACACTTATGTATTCGCTCAGCAAAAAATTTTTATAACACCCCCTCAAAATTTTTTCTTTTCCGTTTCAAGGTGCGTAGATTCCAAAAATGCAATGTCCGTCCGCCGTCCGCCGTATCACGTGTACAGGCTTCATTTTCGGTCTAAAAAAATCGTTCTTTCGCACACATGCTCCATTTGGGCTCTAGTTGTGTCCCAAAACTTTTCAGCCCGATCGTAATATACCCAGGGGTGTTATGAGTGAAAATGTGTGTAAAAATAGGTACTTTTTGTGTTTTAGTAACATGTTGGTCACATGAGCTTTTAAGGTATCGTTTTTCATGTTTTTGGGGACGAGAAGACCGAATATGAACTCGATTTTGACCAATGAATAGAAAGTTGAGGTTCTACCAGATGTTCAGCTCCCGAAATTGATTTTTTATGAGTCAAAAACCTGGGAAATCGTCTGAAATCACCATCAATTTGTATAATAACACTGGAAAAAGTAACAACAGGTGGATCAAGACGATAAAATGGTACTATCAATGATCAGAGATAATTTATTTAAAAAAAAAAAGCGTAGCTACCTTATTCGTGTTTTGGGGGCCAAAATTGTCGGAAACCACCAGAGATAGCTATTTCAATTATTTTATATGAAAGAAACAATAAATAAACAGCCAACATCTCTGTAGGTATGTCCAGTAGAATAATAAACCCATGTGACAAGGACTTTGCAGCGTTTTTTTTTTTTTTTTTTTTCTAGTTTCTCGTTCAGTTATTTTAGTTTGTTTGTTTTAGTTCTTGTTTTCTTATTTGTTTTTTCTGTTCTTATATTTTTTTTTCGTTTTCGTTTTTTTTCTCATTTTATTTTTGATGTTATCAAAATTGAAGACGTCAGGGTTGAACGTAAATATTCTTGATTTATATTGACATTATTTGTATAATATCCCCTATTAAATTGTGATTAATCAAGTAGAGTAGTTGTTTATGCTAAATTGCTTATGAAGTTTCGATTTTAGATTTACTTCATATTCCTTAGATGGTTGGATGTTCTAAGCAACGCATTTTAATTAGATTTTTATAAACTTGTTTTTTTAAACTTGTTTTAACTTGTTTCATAAAATTTTGTTTTTATAACGTTGTTAGATTTAGTTAGAATGTTATAAATTAGATTTTTCTCAAATTTTAGAGTATGGTTGGGAAAATAATTTATCATTGTGGTTGATGCGCAACGTTTTCCATAATGTTTGAATTTGAAGATTCCGTTTTTTTGCCTGATTATGGACTTATCTGGAAAGGTTAGGCTGTTACTATCATTTTCCTTTTCAATCGTAAATTTCAAATTGTTGTCATATTTAATGAATGTGTCTAACAGTTCATTAACCTTGTCTGGATGCGCCGCTAAGAGCACATCATCGACGTATAGATTTGATATGAATGGGACATGAATGTCGGAGTTCTTCAGGATTTATCATAGAATTTGATATTTAATTGAGAGGGGAGGGGGGGGGGATTTGCATTGATTGTTAAAGGAAGCATTTTGGTTTATTATTCTGTGAATAATACACCTGCATTCGCTCAGCAAAAAATTTTTATAACACCCCCTCAAAATTTTAACATGGAACATGTTTTTATGGAGATAAACCGGGCTGGAAAGCGTCCGCGTCCAGTCAGCGTTAACTCGGCTCCCCTCCCCATCGCCCGCACAGTTCTCCATCTACCCCACTCCTACCACCCAACCCACCTCCGCTCCTACCACACGTGGTGCCTTCTCCGAGGAGAGTATGGCCAGACCCCACTCCGCCGACAACTGCCGAGGGGGTTTTGCCGTTTCCGGCTGTAGCAGCTGACAACGTGTATTACATTACATTGCGTTACGTCGCTGGTCCGAGGCTTGGTGGAAATCGCTGATTGAGTAAAAAAAGTTCATGTCCTCCAGAATGAAAATGTCCACTACCATTTTGTTTCAGGCATCTAGGAACATATTTGGTTCTCTGTCTGCGGTAATTCCTTGCAACACCCATAACTACCCGAAATAATGGTCAAAGTGGGCTGAAATTTCGAGGGTAGGTGCGGGTTGAGTCACAAATGGTCCGATACCAAAATCATTGAAAAAAGTACGGTAACTTTCGTCTGCGCATCCGCAAACGTGAAATAATTGGAACACCCATAACTACCCTAAATATATCGTTTAAATGAGTTCAAACTTAGAGGGTCGGTCAGGAATAATACTTTGATGGTTCCAAATTAATTTCATTTGAATGGTAATGTAACTTTGATCTACGCATGCGCGAACATGAAATGTTGACTATTTCCTTGTAACGCTTCTAACTACGCGATAAATAGTCGTAGAGTGCTGAAATTCTGAGGGTATACGCAGGTTGGATCGCAGATGGTCCCGTTTCAAAATCATGAAAATCGTTTAGCCTGCGCACGCGGAAACGTGAAATACTTGGAGTGCCCATAACTACCTTAGTTATCGTTGAAATGAGTTCACATTTGGAGGGTCGATCAGTATAATACTTTGAGGGTTCTATATGAACATCATTGGAGTCTTACTTTAATTTCCCTCTGCGCATGCGCAAAGATGAAATGTTGAGCATTTCCTTATAACGCTTCTAACTACGCGAACAATTATAGTCGTAGAGAGCTGAAATTTTGAGGGTACACGCGGGTTGGATCGCAGATGGTCCCGTATCATAACGAACCTACGCAACTAGTCTATACGTTCATGTTATTCAAGTGAGGAAGCTGTACTGCCTGCTCGAATTGGCAGACGTTTTTCTACATATCTCCATATCCTCTGTTATCATGTACCTATTCGAAAAACATTTTACATATTTCCTTGCTTTGATCCTTGATCTAAACTGTTATAATCCGGGATTAGCCCAATCAAATTGTCACTAAAATCGGCCCCGACCAAACAATAAATATGCTATTTTATTTTACTGTCTTAAATGGTCCATTGGGGTCCTAATAAGAGTAATCTATGGTTTCCCACCAAAATATTTGATGGGGAAAATCTGGGCAGCCCAGAAACCACCAAATTTTCGGACTTTTTTCGGTTTTCTCTATATATCTCAGAAACGAATGATCATATGGATTTTTTCACTATATACTTCTTTAAAGAGCATTGAATTTTCTAAAATTTCCATTACCTAAATTCGTTTCTAACTCTGATAACAAACGAGCTAGAGCTCATCAAAAATTGACAGTTTTTTCCAACTTCTGGAAAAATCACAAAATCTCACAATCATCTCCTTTTTGCTTCCCTATAACTCGTCCAAAGTGTTATTAGAACGTAGTAGACATGATTGTATGATAACCACATTCAATGACGATGTTGTAATTGAAATGACAGATAAGCTTTATTAATTAAGAGATGGAGCCAGTTCAGTTAAAAGTGGTTGGTTGATGATGACGGTCCTGGAGTACCGTGCAAAGGCAGAGGAAGGGAACAGGCGTGTAGTGGTATGCCAAGAGTAGCCACCTCTACCTAAAAGATATGCAGAAGCTGGAATTTACAATGGATCCTTCTGCATATTACAGGTTCACTACCAAGGGGCATTTCGCAATACGGCGAACAGACAGGCATTGGTCTGGGGTTTGGTCAGACTTGATCATAGAGCAAACTTTGATGAGGTCCATGAAAAGCAGTGGTGGTATGACACACGGATGAGGAATCTCAGCTAGTGTTCTGGCAAAATGGGCTCTGGGGATGACCCACATGCAGAATGTAGGTATGTGATGATGATGAGCAGCATGTGGATGCTAGGATTGAATGAGACACTAAAGATTCAGCTAACCTTCGAGATTGGTTATCAAAACATCCCCCTTTCCCCGAAAACTACAGTGTGATGTCCATAAGCAGTGGCATCATTGGAGGGACTGATGTAAACTGCCATATGGCTAGTGAGGTGGGAAGTTTGGGAGTCAAAAGAATTGTCAGGGAAAACTTCGAGGCAGTGAAATTCAAAAGGCAAGAGAAAGTTATCACATTGGCCACTGTGGTCAATAGCTTGAAATTTGGCATCATCAAAGTTAGCGTTGTCAATCCACTGAAACTCTTTAAAATAGTCTGCTTGTTGAAGCAGTGATGCTGATGTAGAAAATCTGTTGGCATATGAACTAGCTCCCTACCCAATGTCACTATTCACAGAGCAAGGGATGAGAAAAGGAACGAAATCCTCGTTCTATAAAGCATTCACAACTGTGGAACCTGTGAAGCTTAATGATACATTCTGTGTTCTCGATGGAGGATTCCTGATCCACAAAGTTATCTGGCCAAAAAATGTTAAATTCACAGCAATTGCAAAATACTATGTGAAATACATCCGAAGCAACTTTGGATCTCAGCTGGCAATCGTCGTTGACGGTTATCTATTGGAAGGAGAGCCAATGGGCACCAAGAGTGCTGAAAACTCCGGCAAGCACAGCAACTACTAGAAGCGTCGACCGAAGTTGCAATTTCTGGGGGAAGTGATTAACAAAGTCTCCCAGGAAATTTTTTTGCTGAATGACAAAAACAAGCGCAGCCTCATTAACCTCCTGAAAACTGAATTTGAACAGTGTGGGATTCAAGTGCAACAGGCTACTGAAGATGTCGATGTTTTGGTAGTCACCACTGCTATAAAACAGACCCACTTTTTGGAACAGTGGTCATCATTGGAGAAGATATTGACCTCCTGGTGATCATGGCTTCCTTGGGGCATGATCACGAGAACCGAACCGTTACCTTCGGATCCTACAAACATTCGAGCAATCACATCCTCTTCTTGCACGCAATAAGCGGATGTGATACCACTTCCGCCATTTTAGGTCAAGGCAAATTGAAGTTCTGTTCCACTCTCAAGAACCATCCACACCTGGAGGAAACAGTAGGTGTTTTCAACAACCCCAACACGACCCAAGAGCAAGTGCCGGTCGGAAGTTTGTAGTGGCCCTTACAGTGGTGCAACGCCAAACCAAGAAATGACCCTCAACACGCTGCGATACCAGTTGTTTGCCAAGTCCGCCTCAGGAACCAAACTGAGCCTACAAAGGCTTCCACCAACCGATGATTCTGTTCGCCATCATCTTCTTCGCAGCTACCACCAAATTCAAACTTGGCGACAAGTCCACAAGCATCCGAAGGATTGGGGTTGGACTATAAGTGGTGTTAACAGCGTCCTTCGGCCTACCCTCATGACCATGACCCAACAACCAGCGCCAACGTCCCTTCTGCATGTTGTGTCCTGCCAATGTAAGACAGGTTGCAGCAGGGCATGTGCGTGCATGAAGGCAGGGCTCAAATGCTCACCAATCTGTAAAAACTGTAATGACTTGAACTGCGAAAATGTGGTGATGGCAGCCCCAGAAGATGGTGACGACGACCAGTCCCCTGACGACCGCGACGAGGACTGTGAAGATTACGACAAGGAAGACTCCGTCGTCTTGACAATATAATGTTTCTACAATTTTTTAACAAATAATAAAATACATCATTGCAATGAGCGTTTCAATCAGTATTGAACTGAGACCTACTAACCTGTTAACATCGCCACTTGGTTCTCACAAACTATACATTTGCCGAATTTTTCTCCTAATTATTGATCTTCATTGACTGTGGGTATCATACAATCAGGTCTACTACGTTCCAATAACACTTTGGACGAGTTAGAAGGAAGCAAAAAGGAGATGACTGTGAGATTTTGTGATTTTTCCAGAAGTTGGAAAAAATTGTCAATATTTGATGAGCTCTAGCTCGTTTGCTATCAGAGTTAGAAAGCACTTTATTTAAGCAAATTGTACAGAATTTAATGCTCTTTAAAAACGTATATGGTGACAAAATCCATATGATCGTTCGTTTCTGAAATATATCGAAAAAACCGAAAAAAGTCCGAAAATTTCGTGGTTTTTGGGCTGCCCAGATTTGCCCCATCAAATATTTTGGTGGGAAACCATAGATTACTCTTACTAGGACCCCAATGAACCATTTAAGACAATAAAATAAAATAGCACATTTAATGCTTGGTCCAATGTACTATTTGAATGGTCTAGGTGGGGGTGTCCCCCAGATTTCATTCGACAATAAACGTACCGTCATGAACACAAACCACTGGCGGCTAGACGCCCCCTTCGGCAGCGCTTTTTGGTTTATTATTCTGTGAATAATACACCAAGGTATGTAATCGCTCAGCAATAAATATTTATAACACCCACTCAAAATTTTTTCTTTTACATTTCAAGGTGTGTAGATTCCAAAAACGCTGCAAATCCCTGCACAACGGTTTATTATTTTGTACAGAAACCCTTCTGTTACAGATCACAACTCTCTGTATAGATAACCCTTCTATATAACATATGTAGGTACTATTCTACATATATTATGTAAGTAGATCGCAGACCCTCCGTAGGTTAGTACCTAACCCCGTACTCGTTACTAGGTACCTAGGTACCTAAACCGTTGTGTAATAATTTACCTGTATAGGTTCCACTTCTACGGAGATAGAATAATGACCCGTTGTGTAATAATTTGCCCATCAATAATACTTCCACGGTTGTTCAAGTTGCAAAAGTACCTATCAACAAAATCCAGCCCCTTCTGGGTAGATGAGCCGTTGTGTAATAATTTGCCATTGTGTAATAATTTGCCCATCAATAATACTTCATCGGTTGTTCAAGTTGCAAAAGTAGGTACCTATCAACAAAATCCAGCCGGATCGCACAGACTTTTTGAAAAAATTATGCAATTTTAAAGTAGGTACCTACAAATGATTGCATGTTATAAATGCATGTAATATACATAATTGATTTTAAATGCATAAATGATTTACATATTTTGATTACATGGGCGTAGGCAGGATTTAGCCAAGGGGGGGCCCACCCCCAAGAGCTATTTTATAATATAAAATATGAGTGTGCATATTATAGCAAACGAAAGGTACAAAGACTGAATTCCGAGGAATAATTTTCATGACATATCTTTATTTATGTATTTTACATTATTTCAGTATACAACATAGGTACTACAAAACAGCAATGGACAATTTTTAAGACAGCATCAGTCTTCTGGGGTTGCTGGCAAATTGATCAACAACCTCTTCTACAATGGTTGCCTTCTTTGATTTCACCAAATCTCGATGGAGGCTGAGCATTCACAGACCATTCAGCCTATCCTCCCCCATTGTAGACCGTGTCAACGTTTTTACGCGCCTTAGGGTGCTGAAAGTTCCTTCCACCGAGCAGGTCGTGCACGGTAACGTTACCGCAATCATCAGGGCCTTTTTGATGGAAGGATAGAAGGGGTCAGCTTCCTTGATCAAGTCGATCATTTCCACATTCTGAAGTGTTGACAGTTTTTCAGTCTCATTCCAGTCTTCACCTTTGTCGTTCTTGTCCATTTTTTCCGCCCACTTATTGTGCCATAATTGGAGTTCTGCGTACAGCAGATCCTCATCAAAATCATGAAACTTGGCAATTTTTTCGGCTTGGAGTTTCAAATGGTCTAATTTTGAAGCCAACATGACGTGGGGGTGAAGAGAAAGAAGGGAAAACGCCGGTTCATTATTATGAGAAAATCTGTCAGTCAGCGCTGAAGAAAACGAGTCTAGGTAAGGAATCAAGACTGATCGTTTCCAATATTCCTCAGGAGAGTCACGTGGGATATTCGAACGGTGGTGGGATATTCGGAACCACTCTTGGCGTCAGAAGCTCTACCCCCAATTCGTCTGACATTTTTTTGGCCGATGCATAAATATCTCCCATCACAGAATCAGCAGACTCACAGTGATTCCTCATAGTCGACAACACAGTTTCAATATGATTGTTGCATTGAAGCAAATTCAGCTGTTTTCCCTGCAAAATATTTACCACTGGTTGCAACAGAGCCGAGTATTTGGATATAATGAAGGCACAAATGATGAAAATTGGTCGTGTTACGGCATTGAAAAGCAAAAACGCATTGTTTCTTGTATTACTATTTCCCTCTGTAGTGAGCTTTTCCAATGCCTGAACTATTTCCACGAAATGCTTCATGAAAACAGAAATGCATCGATATTTTTCGGACCATCTGGTCTCACAAAATCCAGGTATGTTAGGAATGCGCTTCCTCCGCAGCACTGACTGACGAAAAAAGTTGACAATCTCTTTTATTGTGGAGATAGTATTGCGGATTTCGACGACTGAATTCAAATCATTAACAACCAGGTTTAACCGATGGCTCGCACAATGGAAATATAAAGCATTTTTGTATTTATCCCTGATGAATTTTTGGACGCCACCATCTTTCCCCGCCATTGCGGAGCAACCATCATAGCCTTGCCCAACACATTTTTCTGGCTCGAGACCACTTTTAACAAGGAAATTGTCTATTGCTGTTGCAATAGTTGTTGCATCCATCGCTTCCAACTCAACAAATCCTTGAAAATCCTCGCGTACCACCATTTTTTCTTCGTCGAAAAATCTAAGTCCAATAGACAACTGTTCCTTCCCCGATATATCAGCTGTCTCGTCGGCCAATATGGAAAATGCGCAAGCTTTCTTAATGTATTCAACTATGATGCAGCTCACTACGTTCCCACATAAACAGATAAGTTCGTTTTGCATTGTTGGAGACCAATACCTCGCATTCTTCTTTCCTTCTTTTGTGAACCTTTCAAGATCACAGTCCCCGGAATCAATTTTCAATTGTATCAGATCTTCTAGAATCCCCTCATGAAGTTGTTTACCACGTAAAGGTAAATCGTGCACGCCACAAAATATCACCACAGACACGAGTGATGAAATATATTTTCTGTTTTCCAACACAATTTTTTTATGTGCACTCACTATCTGAATGTCAATAGGTACCTACCTCAACCATAAATGAGTGCATCGCTTTCATTGCTGTCAAATGCCAACTACTTCCAACGTGACTTTTACAGAACTCGTGCATTCTTTTGTACTTGGTGAATGGCCTTACCACAAATGAGCCTAAGACTCCTCGAACAGTACTAGTAGGTGGAGCAAAAATGACGCAGTACAAGCAAAATGCTCCTTTCAAATGGCTTGAATAAACAAGCCATGGTGAATATTTGTCGAGCCAGGCATACAGACATTTTCGCTTGAGGGCCTTCGCATCTTCTTCAAAATGGTAATTTGGAGGAGGTTTCCAACATTGCTGTAATATTCGTTTTTTTCCCTCAACAGTCATGAGACTACCCCTTCCTACCCATTTCCCGATATCATTTTCCAAAGGGCTTACTTCTTGATCCCCACCAGAAGGACGATTTTCTGATCTGGTGCCTACCTGCCCAGAAGTTGAAGGATCACTTTCTTCTAGAGATGTTGCGAGAGGTTCCAGAATTGAAGTGGAAAATCGACTTCCTTCTTTGGGCCCTGATGTAACTGGTGGTGTTGGACTAGAAGAAGTTTCTCGTTTTCGTTTATCAGCTGTAAAATAAAGAATAAAATTCAATAAATTATAGTAGGTACTTAACGGAGTCTACAGGAAAGAAAAAAGTTTCTTTTTCACTCATTTTTCTCATTATGTTTGAGATAGGTAAGTATGACTTGAGGAATCATGCTCAATAAACTTACCTTTTTTCCCAAAGAATCGACGTATGTCCATCTTGTAGTGCGATTGGTCGTGTCTCGTGTCCGTGTGGATGTCAACATTAAACTGGTGATCTTGTTTACCTATGCAAATACTTCGGTGTTCTCGCTCCCAGAATGGCTTGTATTCACAGAACTGTTTTATATGTGCATAAACACCTGCATTTATTTACTAAACAAGCGGTGATTAGACCGACGCGAACAAATGCCAACTATGTCCTCCAGATACCACAGGCACATAATGATTTCTACACTCGACAATTTCCATGGCTAGCTCCAGCCCTATTTGAACAGTTACCGCTCCTAACCAAGACTTCAACATCAACAGGAAAATTTAAAAAAACTAGCTCTAGAATATTTTGAGCTTGAAAATAACGAAAGTGTTGTTATAAATAAGTTTAAATTAGGATAAAAATACAAATCAGCCTTCGTAGCATTAAGTGTATTTACTAACTACTCTGTAAATACTGTTGGTTCTTGATCAATGTAACTCATTCTCCAAATACTTACGGTGTGTTTTTTCAAGGAAACTGCTGGTACATACATACGCAGTAATAAATAGTGGTGGAAGAGACGAGCCTGGACGGGTCATTGACCTTAGGCTCATAAACCAACATAAGTTTAGATCCGCAAAAAACTACAGAATAAAAATAGAAATAGTCTATTTCCACGTAAACTAACAAACTGTAGACCGGTTTCGGTTTTACACCATCATCAGTACACGATAGAAAGTACACGTGTACTGATGATGGTGTAACAACCGAAACCGGTCTACAGTTTGTTAGTTTACGTGGAAATAGACTATTTCTATTTTTATTCTGTAGTTTTTTGCTATGGTTCCACTTCTCCGCCGCAAGTGATTTAAGTTATGTACCTATATTGGTATAAATCCGGCCCAGATCGTCGTTCTTCCGCACACAGTTTCGGTCCCCGCTTGGGAACAAATTTGGGTCCTATTTGTGATCCAAAGCTCGGCAGCCCGATCGGAATACACCCAGGGGCGTTATGGGAGAGAAATGGGTGTAAGAATAGGGGATTTCGAGGCTTTAGTGAACACGAGCTTGTGATGTATCGTTTCCCATGTTTTTTAGGGCGAGAAGACCGAATATGAAGTTGATTTTGGCCAAAGTGTGAAGAATTGAGGTTGTAACAAAGGTTGAGCTCCCGAAATTCATTTTTTATGAGTCAGAAACCTGGGAAACTGTCTGAAATCACCATGAATTTGTATAATAACACTAGAAGTAGTATTAGCAGGTGAATCAAGACAATTAAATGGTACTATCAATGTTCAAAGATAATCTGTTTAAAAAATAAATAGGAGCTGAGGTCGTATTTTTGGGGGCCAAAATTGGTGGAAACCATTTAAAATCACTATTTCAATTACCTACTGCGCATGAAGGAAACAATAAATGAATAGCAACATTTCTGTAGGCATGTCTCACAGAATAATACACCCAAGTGACAAGGACTGCAGCGTTTTTTTACCCTGCGTTCTTTTCTGTGCTGGTTTTTGCTCATATTTACAGTGCTCATTTTGCATTCCCTGAAATTACCTAAAATCTCAAATTGTTACTATCCAGTTCGACGCACGAGCGATCTGCCTAGTCATGTTGTCAACTTGTGTTGAGTGACGCTTGATCCAGAATTTCTTATGGAACGGAGAATCTGCGATTGGGCGATGGAACCTTTTGAAGAGCTTTCCACTGATGAGCTCCTTAAAAACACCTTGTGACGAAAAATCGCACAGAACCTGAGGAAAACATGGGATGCAAAAAGGACAGAAACGTGGTAAAACGGAATTCTAGCAGGGCTGCGAGAGTGCTTGAGCAAGCACCAACCAAAAATAACGAGCATTTCTCAAAGAAGTTCGCTTTAAGGTTTTTTTGGTGAAGGTGGTTGGAGAGGGGGGGGGGGGGAGAGGAACCAACCCAATTACCGCCTATCGATTCGATTTTACCGCCTTCACCCGATCCCACCCTTAACTTGATGCTTTTCGGGTGAAATCTCTTTTCAGTGTCTCATCTCTTCTTTTTCGCTCCTCTCCATCTCTCCCCGAAGCCTACATCACTTCTCCCATCTTCCCACGTCATTTTCATGGGATACCACCACCCCTCTACCCACGCCTTTTCTTTGGATGGAATTCAATGAAAGTCAACGCATTCAGTTGACTCGACACGGATTAGCGCTCAATTAGCAGTGACGGGCCATGTGTGGGGGCGGTGGAGTGACAGGGCTGGTTGCCTTTCGCCTCGCTATGTTCTGTTGCTCTGTTAACACTCCCTCCAGTTATTCACTTCCGGATTCCTGAATAGCACTGCATCCGCAAATTGATTTATATCGCGCACTGTACGTCTTCTCCCGCATTACAGACTTGTGTAAGTGGGTCAGATTCACAACAAGTGGTTAAATTAATAAAACAATTTATTTGATTTAGATATCGAGCCCCTAAATCGGATTTTTGTTAAACAATGTCCCGAATGGCCACAATTGTGAGCGAGGATTCTTAATAAGAGGTTAATATTAAGAAAACAATTCCTTCGTGGTCATACAGCACTTCATTATTTTATGGAGCCCCGAAATTAGATTTGTTTTTCATTCATTTACAATTTTGCGGAAGGTCGCAATCTTGATCACAAGTTACACACATACATACATATCATTTTTAAAAAAAGTCTGCCAATTAGGGTGGGCAGTATAGCTTCCTCACTTATTGTAACATGGGCGTATAGAATCAGTTGGTAATAACATGATGAGTCAAAATGATTAAATAACAATAAAAATAGTGTTAATAGATTACCTTATATGCATAATAGGATCAAACATTTCAACATTTTTTCAACGTTTCATGTACGCACATGCGCAGACGAAAGTTCAGTACGATTCTAATGAAATACATATGGAACTATCAAAGTACTGTTCCTGATCGACCCTCCAAATTTGAACTCATTTAAACGATATTTAAGGTAGTTATGTGTGTTTCAACTATTTCACGTTTGCGCATGCGCAGAACCATCTGAGATCCAACCAGCGTGTACCCACAAAATTCAGCTGTCTACGACTATTTTTCGAGTAGTTGGAAGCGTTACAAGGAAATGGTGAACATTTCATGTTCGCGCACGCGCAGACGAAGATTAGATACAGTACGATTCCAATGAAATTCATAAGGAACTATCAAAGCATTATTCCTGATCGACCCTCCAAGTTTGAACTCATTTCAATGATACCTAAGGTAGTTATGGGCGTTTTAAGTATTTCACGTTTGTGCATGCGCAGACGAAAGTTATGGGACGACTTTTTGTTATGGGACCACCTGTGACCCAACCCGCACCTACCCATCAAATTTCAGCCCATTTCGGCCATTATTTCGGGTACTTATGGACGTTACAAGGAATTGACCGACAGACACACAGACAGACACGGAACCAAAATGTCCCTTGATGTCTGAAACGCAAATTAGTAGTGAAAATTCCCATTTTGGAGGAAATGAATTTTTTTTTTACTCAATCGCGAATCCAAGGCTTCCCTACCTTCCGGTAGTGAGCAAAATACACAACGGTTTATTTTATTTTGTACAGAACCCTCTTCTGTTACGGATCACAGCTCTCTTTATAGATAACCCTTCTACATAATGTATTTACTACTCTATAAATATTATATAGACCGCAGACTCTCCGTACCTTAGTACCTAACCCCGTTTCTAGTTACCTACCTAAATCAAGTGTTAAATGTTGGTAAAATAATTCTCTCAATGACAAACAGTAGCTAAAATGGCAAAAAGAAACAAAAATAATCAAGTTCTGAAGGGAAATTGTTGATGTGGAGTGAAAAAATTTTCAGTCTCAGTAGCATTTCGATCACGGGAACTTTACTTATCAGTTCGTTGGTAAAACCACTGAGCTATACCGTCCATCTACTAGGAGTCTAGTGATGTGCGCTCTCAACAAAGCTTGATGCCTGCATACACCCAGCTCTTTACGGCAAATTGTATAGCAAATTGTATGGCAACATCGAAGAATGCTGTTGATGATCATCTGTTTACGAGTTACCGCTAGCTTTCAGATATCCTACACAAATTTAACGAATTCCGTGGGGAAGTATTTCAGTCCCAAACGACATGTTTTGAATGAGGGGGAAAAAAATAGGAACCTTCGCGGGCGTCCGCACAACAGCTCACCTAAGTTTCATCACAACGGTTGAGAGAGTATGCGGGACAAAGAAAGACACACACATACTGAGGTGTGGCTATCCATGACATTATGACAATGCACTGTCAAAATGTAAGCCCTCATGATGCAAGACTAGAACTTTTCCCTCAACTTTTTTTTTTAAACGCAATTAACTGATAAGGAAATTCCAGTTATTCGGAAGAAATCTAATGATTTACTAGGTTTCCTCAAAAATCTACTGGCATCAAGTGACGTCACACTGTAATGTTTTTTTCCCCCCTGTTGCAGATATTGAAAATGAAATGTTGATTCATTATTGTAGGGATTCAAGAAAGAGGACAAAATCAACACAGAAGACAAACTCAAGAAAGAAGAAAATGCAAGACAAAAATTCCAAAAGGCAACAAAAAGTACAAGATAAAAATACCAAGTCGGGTCGAACCGTCAATTTCCCCAAACGCTTTCTGAGAGCCGTTAGTATACCAAATGCTTGAGGGGCGGGATAGCTGTAAGGATCAGCTAGAGATTTTTTTTAAATTTGTTAACAAGTTACGATCTCCCTAACGAATGAAATTATATTTTTCGTCGCTAGCACAAATGAAATACTGGATCGTAACTTGTTAACAAATTTAAAAAACTTCCCATTTAAAAAATTATCCCAAAAAAGCATTTGGGGTAACGGCTTCCAAAAAGCGTTTGGGGAACTTGACGGTTCGACCCGACTTGGTCTTCGTTATCTTGCACTTTTTGTTGCCTTTTGGAATCTTCTGACTTGAATTTATCTTCTTTCTTGAGTTTGTCTTCTGTCTTGATTTTGTCTCCTTTCTTGAATACTGATTCCTACAATATTTAATCAAAATTTTATGAACAAGTTCTGCTGGCTGAGGTTTTGTTGGCGGGTAAATTTGTACAACAGGGTTGTTAAGGGTGATCACATCGTTTTGCATTGATAGTTCCTTTCTGCGGCTGAGGAGGTTTTTTTGTGGGTAAATTTTCACAACAGGGTTAAACATCTTTTCCTAGTACGTACCTAAAAAATTTCTCAGTAAGTACCTACCTACTTAGTACTACCTACTTATTAACTACTCAGTACTACCTACTTAGTACCTGCTCATTACTACCCACTGAGTAGCTAATCACTACCTAGTTAGTAAGGCTGTAGCCCTGTCAAAGAATAACAACGACAATAAGAAGTAGAAAAATATGAAAAATTGCAATTTTCAAACTTCCATAACTGCGGCATCTGATGGTCCCGAGGGTTGAAATTTGGTACACGTCCTCAGGGGCTCCTCGAGAATGGGTGTACGAAAAATCAACACCGGAGACCCCCCCAGAGGGCCGAATTACGGGGGAGGGGGTAAAACCCTATTTTTTTGTGTTGTCCTGCTAACTACAGTGTCTTAGTAACTGTAGATAGGTATGGAGGCTATCAGTTTTCTTGGCGGACGGGACGCTTCAGCGTCCGTGATCATGAATATGCTAAGTGAACGTGGATAGGCCTCCCTCAGCACAGTCATAGGTTATCTGTCAAGTATCCACTGATCAATAATCACGAATGTACCATAAAATAACACTAACTTGTATGGTGCAAACCCAAAATCGGTACCGACTGATTTTTTCAATCTATACTTCCAAAACGATTGTTTTATTAACTCTCCACATTGTCAGGTCTTACGTGCCTGTAATACCTACTGATCATCGTTCAGGCTTTGGTTGATTCGCGTCAACTAATAACATCGAAGACCATAAGTATGGAACAGTGCTGGGATATAACTAAACAGCATTGTCAGTTCAGCGGCGTTTTATGAATGAGGGTGACCGTAAAAAGCATTAGTTTATCAGACTAATTGAAGTGGAGTGCCAGGGTGGTGACTGGTGTGCAGCGGGGTGGCAGGGTGACGGGGTGAGTGGTGGTAATTCAGTTGAAGGTTGGTTCATGTATTTTTTAGAAGGGAACTCCAACGGCATAATGAGGGAGAGGAGGCGAAGCGTGATTCGAATGGTTACCAATGATTTGAGTCACTTGCGAGAGGGCGTACCCAGCACTCGCGCACCACTCTGAGGGATCAACATTAGAACAATCAGCCCCTAACTGAATAACTGCACTTAGAATCTCATCAAGGCGAATCAGTTCAATGGGCACGTACGTGATTCACGCCTCCGTTGCCAACTACTCTCCTCTGGACATTAAGGATTCAGAGCACGGCGTCCGACTTCCGCACAGGCGCGTCCCTTGTCGCTGGTCTCAAGGCACCGTTTGCCCCTAGGCCACCTACTTCCTTCATCTTCCTCTGAAAGATTTACACCCTTTCTCACCTGATTGTGATTTGATAGAATGGAAATACAAGAGAGTTTTCCTGCCAAATTTTCTCTTTCTTACCTCATCAGTAGGAATTTCATGCTGCTGAAGGCTTGCTGCCTCATGAGGATAGTCGCCCATTGAAGCCACTACCAAGCAATTACACGACGTGCATAGCTCTTTCAAGAATCAGTTGCTGACTGGAAGCATCAGTACAGACAACGGTAGGGGTCTTCAAAAAAGTGGCTGGCTTTCCTGCTGCTTGAGTCACGCTTATTGGTTTATTGCCCCTTTTGAGAACCTAGATTTTATTAATAGACTGGGCGTCAGATCTATACCAAAATTAGTGGTAACGTCTATAACATAGGCACCCAAGTATTTCAATAACTTCACTAGACCTTTCTTCTTATGAACCTTTAACAGCGAAAGTTCACGCACGTTTCCCATTTTGCCATTCTTCTCTGTGCTATCTGCTCAGTTATCAGGAGATTTCTGACACGAGAAAGATATTTCAATGGCATTGATGATGTCGGGCTTATAAATAATAATGTTCTTATCAAATTCGATAACTTTTTTCAATAATGAGCAGGTACCTATATTAAAATAAATATGAATACGTATTATAAGTAAGAAACAGTTAAATAAGTAGGTATGTTTCATTTCTGTGGGGTGGGCATTAGACGTGCGGTACGATTACTAGGAACTTATTATAATCACGTTATATACGTAATCACTTATCGTATCACTTAAACAATAACAACTCAACAACTATGAAATAAGTACCTATCAAGTTAATGATGAAGGGACGCGCATTTTTTATTCTTTCAAACTGTAGTTTTAACGGAGAGCTTTCCAAAAAGGAGCTCTATGATGGGCCGTAAATGAATGGAAGTGGTTGAAAAGGGGGAAGGAAATGGCGTGCGACGAAATCTGGTTGTATCTACATTACCCTCTAGCTCCAGCACGTGGAAGCCGAGTGGGAGGTACCAGATGACGTCACGCGTTTTTTCATTAGCATATTCCCGCCAAACTACTCGGATTTCGGAGCTGAAAATTGTAGTACAGGGCTTTTCGAGGGTGCTGAATCCGATTCTGAGATCAAAATCAGCATATTCCGACCAACGTCCATTCCTCATTCAGAGAATCAGCAGTTGTTCCCAAAATGAATTGCTAACTTTCCTACGTGAAATGTGTTCGTACTGTTTTCATTTGTTAGGTGAAAGGGACACCATAAAACTTCGAGAAACAATACCACACCTAAATCTGTTTCAGTCCATTCTAATTTGCAAAACAAACAGGTGTGCGTGAGCATGTGAGTACATGACGTAATTATTTGTGTTCGATGCTCAGGCTGCAACGGTGTGCGCTTTATGTGTTTTTTGCACTTTCTTCATTTCCCCTCACGTTGCGACACTTCAATCTCATAAATAAATACGAGTATCAAGGAATCATGATACGCAAAGTTATCAATACCGCATTGATTTTCTATTTTCAATGCAATCGTTCTTTTAAAAAACTCCTAGTCGCCGATTTTTGTACTCACTACGGAAATTTTATAGTTATTCCACACTATTAGGGCTCCCTTTTGAAGGTGAATTAGTGTTTGATTGTGTCGTGATAATGTCATCAAAATATAAAGCGCTGCAAATCCTTGCACAACGGTTTATTATTTTGTGTAGAATACCCTTCTGTTACAGATCACAGCTCTCTGTATAGATAACCCGTCTATATAATATGTACTAGTCTATACATGTTATGTAGATCGCAGACCCTCCATAGGTTGGTACCTAACCCCGTATTCGTTACTAGGTACCTACCTAAATCACGAGTTAAATTTTGCTAAAATAATTCTGTCGATGACAAACAGTAACTAAAATGGCAAAAAGAAACGCAAATAATGAAGTTCTGAAGGAAAATTGTTGATGTGGAGTGAAATTGATGCCCCTTCTGCGTAGATCACTGCTTTCTGTGGTCAGTACCTACCTTCGTGGTCAAGTATAATGAACCGTTGTATAATAATGTGCCCATCAATAATACTTCAACGGTTGGTCAAGTTGCAAAAGTACCGATCAACAAAATCCAGCCCCTTCTTGGTAGATGAACCGTTGTGTAATAATGAGATAAGTTTATAAGATGTAACATGAGCCTATTACTATGGGATTCCGAAGTTGGAACTTGGCCGTCTACCCAACCTTACAAACGAACAAGGAGATTTCATGGAAGTTGAAAAATAGTACTGATGTTGAAAAACCTAGATACATCATATTTGGATTAAAAACTAATTTACTGAACATTTTTGAAACAAATGTGACACTTTTCAATCATTGCAAATTGTCGAACTTTCGACTTCATTTTGGATCCCAGATATTCCCTTACAGCAGAATGAATCTTGATTTCTCCTCTAAACGTGTGCCAATACTGTATCAAATGTATGCAGATTCAACGATCATACTACTCCAAGGATTGGCCCGAGCCCATGTTAACTTATGATGAATTCATAAACCTTGCTCCAATCGTTGTGATCGATTGCAGTCATAAGGTTCAATCAAGTAGGTACTGGAAACAACGTATTGGACATTCGCATAGATTTTCTAGGTCTACTTATTTTCACGAACGGTGACTCTGGAAAAATATCAATTTTTAAGAAGAGTTGGAACCATTTGCACCTGGCATTGGATATTACGCTTATGGTTCATCAATGGAGGACGGACAAGTAGAACTATTGAGGCCAAATGCAATAAAACCTATCGTAATATTTGATGATATTATAACGGAAGACTATAAGGTAAATTAAGAGGTAAATTAGGATGACTATAAGGATTTTGAGAGAATATTTTGCCATGTCTCGTCATTTTGCACTCGACATATTTTTCTGCACACATAGTTACGTTTTAGTGCCTAAAAATTTGATTAGAATCAACTTTACTATGATTGTACTTTTCAAAATCTTGATCTTTATATTTTTTATTTCCCGATAACATAATAGAAATACATGAAAAATAATTTATAGCTAAGGAAAATATTCCCCTATGAGAGGTAATGCCCGAGTTAGGGAGAAGAGTTCCGTTCTAAACAACATCAATTAAATGAGAAAATATACAAAAATAAATAAATTGTCTTCTAAACAACATTAAAACAGTTATCACTTGAACTTAACTAGTGCTATACTAATAATATTTATCTAGGTTTATTTAATGGGATTTCAAACTTCTATTTACACATTTAGGATGGTCTAGAAGCCTAACTTTCAACTCATTCGGTAATTGGTTAAACTCTTTAGTCCCGAAATACCGATAGCTATTTAAACCCACCGTGGTGGCGCAACGGGGGAGGGCCATAAATCCAAAAACCTGGTAGCGGGTTGGCGGAGTTTGCTGAGGGAGCAAAAATGACTTCTCCCTCAAGACCTGCCGTATCGAGGAAACTTTTTTGAGTTTAAAAATGTCCAAAATATTTGTTTTTTTAAATAATGGAGGCGTATGTTCTAGATACCCACTGTTGGTAATCATTCTTAGCAACGCTTTCTGCGTGCGCACTACCGGGTTTAAAGAGGTACCTAATGTATGCACTACCCCAGGCCGGCAGTCCATAGAGGAGAACCGACTGCACCAGTGCAAAATAAGCAACCCTAAAAACCTTTAGAGGAACCACCCTTCCCAACCTCGCAAACACATATATCAATTTTCTAAGTTTATTATTTACGTCGTTGATTTGGTTCTTCCATTTCATATTGTGATCAAAAACAACTCCCAAGTAATTTGTATGGGTATTATGTAGCAGTGTAGGGCAAGAGCGGCAGACGGATATATTACAAATTGTATGAATGCATAAACAATTCGATAGGGCATCGGCATATCCAGATAGAAAATCAATCGTGGGATGGCATTCTACATTTGTGTTGATGGCTGGGAACTGTTCACTGAGAAGCTACAGCTAACAGATCGTAAAACTGATGCTACGTTTTTTCATGGAACCCTCATGTCTGCGACTACTACGCCGCAACAGCATTTAATATTGAGTTATCATCCAAGTTGGTTGGATCGTCTCCTACATACTGAGGCTTCTACTATTACATTAAGTGCAAAGGCAACGTCCAATTTGATCACTCTGCCTCCAACTATAAACTCTGTTATGGATTTGGTTACCAACACTGTGAGTCATCCACCACTGGATATGATTCCGATGGCGGGCAGTTATACGGAATCTAACCAGTAGAATATATCATTGTACCTACGTACGACCATGGAAAAGGATGCACATCCAATTGAAGCATTAATTAATGGATTCAGTCATCTGAAGACAGGTGTTCCAGCGTATCTTCTCCAAGCCAGCAACCTAAATACAACCTTTCCTCGAAAAATGGGAAATATTTGTACCAACTATTTCAACTATGAGAGTTATCTCACATTCGAAGTGCAGTTCTCTATTCATCTTATTTCTATCATTTCTGCTGATGATGCAGTTGATACAAGGTATAATCTTCATCCAGCGATATTGCGGTGTTCACAGAAACGAAAGAAGAAGAAATGAAGCTGGAATCATCAACTCACTCTCTCATGAATTCTGATGACACCACTGGTCTTGTGAAGCTGGCAACAATACCCGCTTACTACGAGTACCTACGGTAAGTCGGAGCAATGGGATTTTATAAAGCTATGGTACGAGTGGATTCACTCATTGATTACATCTTTCGGTTGGAGATTGATAATTTAGGTGCCTATTATAAGAAAACTCCAAGTGGACTACACTTTAACACATGTACTCGGGCACCGCTCGATCCGAATGGAGGTGGCATAGACATTGTAGACACTTGTGCATGTATACTGATATGCAGTGCGTGTGACAAGATGCACTATAATTATTATTAGGAACTGCATATGAGAACAGTTGCCAAGACGCTGCATTAGTTTTGAGAATTGTAAAAGTTTGAGTTGTTGATTGCTTTGGATTACAAAAAGGTCGTTCTTGATTCTGCCAAGTATTTCAATACGTATTCAATATGCTACAGAACAATGTATTAATTTATTAAACTCTTTGGGATTGAATAAAAACTGATTTACGTGTGAAAATTTCGTTTGTCAGTTCACCCCAACCATAGTGCCGTGATAGGTATAAAGAGCATAACCTTCAAAGTTTGGCACACACCTTCTTAGGAGCTTGAGTTCGCAACATCTAACAGTACATTATGGATGAGTGTGGCTACAATAACTGTTCATCGCATACTACCAATATGTGTAATTCCTCTTCTAAAAATAAAGGAACACAAACAATAGCAGTAAAAAATGAAGCGTTGGATACTGCTAAAATATCTCCTACCCTCGAAACATTTGATGGAAGATTCAAAACGTTCAAGCTGTGGCCAAAATATTTACAACACCTTGTTCAAGAAATATGTAGCGCAGGTTTCCACTATGAGGACCAAGTTGGGGACAATGCTGAATAAGTCCTGGGGCTGAATGCTGAAGAAGTCCTCTGCAAATGCTGAATAAGTCCTCTTCGGATTCCTCCATAGTCCTCTAAGGAAGGATTCTCCGGATTCCTCCGAAGTCCTCTAAGGATTCTTCCCAGGGGGGTGAGGATCAAGTCCAATCAATTCTTTATTTCAATCCAACTTGATTCAATCCAAATATTTATTCAGTCCAATAAATTCAATCCAACTTTTTTCCTATTCAATCCAATATTCAATATCCAATATTCAATCCAACTTTATTTCAAGTTGAATTCATTTATTCAATCGTAGCGCATTCTTAATGAATCTAGAACTTTTGACATTGATTAGATGTGCACAATCCGGATAGAATCTTGCATGTTCTTGCCAGGGGTCGTCCTTCAAATCCCATTCGGCAATTTGTCCTCCGCATCTGTAGCATTTCACCAGGTCCCCAACTTGATATTCATCCCCCTGGCAAGAACCCTTGATGGGATTTGAATGACGACCCCTGGCAAGAACATGCAAGATTCTATCCAATTTGGGGACAATGCTGAATAAGTCCTGAGGCTGAATGCTGAATAAGTCCTCTACGGATTCCTCCGTAGTCCTCTAAGGATTCTTCCCAGGGGGATGAGGAATAAGTTGGGGACCTGGTGAAATGCTACAGAGGCGGAGGACAAATTATTGCCGAATATACGATTATTATGCCGGATATGCGAGCTTGCGATCATCCAGACCGCTTGATCTTGCCAAAGGCTTTTTTTCTCTGTCCAATAGAAGTCCAATAGAGTACTTATTTCTGTTCTTTCCGGGCGTCTGTGTTCCTCCATTCCATTGAGGTAATCGAGCCGGAAACTAATGTACGGCTCCTCACTAGCATCTTCTGCGATATCTCCTTTACTGACTTCTTCTCCTTTGGTCATGGATGAATCTGGCGTTCCTCAACCGCGGAGAAGTTCAGCAGCCTGATTCATCCGCCGGATAGCTCCGTTTTCCATCAGCCTCACTCCTCGCAGGCAATAATTCAGAGAGTAAACAAAAGAACAACAACAACACAATATGCAATGAGTACAGTAAACAAAAGAAAAGCCTGAGTAGCTTATGCGAAATCTAAGCCTAGAAGATAGGCGTCCAAGTTAGTGAAACTGCATTTACAGAAAAATATTGTTTAGGACTTCCTAAATTCAACCCCAGATTTCAATCTTAGATGGAAAATCTTGTAGTGGTATTAGGAACCGTGAGGCTTTTTTAAAATATATTTTTTATAACCTTTAATTTATTTCCGAAAACCTTCAATCATTTGACTTTGAAAACCTTGAATTCAAATTGTATTGGCTACGTATGATTTCCTCAGATAGTCTGCATGTGGTCCGAACAGATGTGAGAGACAAGGGGGGTTCAAGAGGGCTACAAATATTAAGAATACAAGCTCTCAGCAGCGTTGCGGACCGTCTCAGTTCCGTCAACCAACTCACAATGATTTCATTTGTTGTTTTTATTAAACGAAATTAGAATAAAATACTGTTGTCGCCTCCACTCAACTAGCCTTGTTTACTCGAACTCCGTCGAGTTTCGTACGAGTCACGATTGGTCTTCGGTGTGACCCGTTTCGCCTCGTCTTCCACCATCCAGTCCCCGAAAGCTCTCGAACGAGTGAAGACGCCATCGCTATCGCTTATTAATGTACCTATATTTTTCGTACACTCTAAAGAGACCTTTCACAAGTGCAAATCCCGAATTTGTAAACTATTTTACGACGGATTCGTCCAAATTTCTTCGTCTACCCACCATTTAAATTCAAGCTTTTCCCGAGGCGGCAGAAATCCCCCTTTCGATTCTCCGGCAAATACCTACTTCAGCCTTCCTGGAGTCATTAAGGATCCCACAGGATTCATCGTACATATCAGCCGACTCATATCGTTTCTCTTTCTCTGATTTTGGATTCCTCTTGAGTATTATCTTTCCCATCCTCTCAAACTATCACTAAACTACCTATATTTGTAAGGAGCTCCATAGGATTTCGTCAAATACCTAACTTATAAATTTGAACGTTTTTAGTACCTACCTACCAGTTTCTTTAAATTATGCCGACCGATCGGTCTCAGTTCATCTGATTAGGGTCATTTTCAATCCTCAAATAATAATTTCATACAGTCCAACACAACCAGCAGTCCAACATACCTACCAATGTCATTTTGCTTTAGATTTTAATAACACGATTTTTTTGAGCTGATGGAATAATTGGTCACTTGAGATTAATACCACTTTCCTGAAAAAGTAGTGCAGAATAGAACAGAATATTTTTATTCGAAATATTGATATGAACAAGACGGTAAATAATACAACATGAGGAAAATAGTGTGCCCTCGATCCTATCGCATATGGTGCCCAACATTAGGCTATGCCCGAATCGTCGAGCTTCCTCCTGGCATGGCTGAGTTCTGTCGAATTGTTTCAATGTACCACATTCTGCTGGTTATGATATTTTGCTTACCGCAGGTAAATTTAGTTTACAAAGTTTTTAACAGCACTTCAGATGCAATTCACATAAATACTCTGTATAGCCATAGCGAAGAGAATTAGACATCCGAAAGTGGTCTCATTAGAATTGGCGTGTCGAAAAACATGTTCCTACATACAACCATAACAAACATGCCGTTTTTGGTACCTACGTACGTATACGGTATACCCCTCTATCCCTGTTGTCGCAAGTGTGGGGAATTTTAGTATGTTTACCTCCTAACCATCCCAACAAATTTCCGAAGAGAAAGATTTCCCCCTTTCAATGCCCTCTACAACCCCTCCATTGACTGGACTACTACTCCACTTACCGAGAGCTCTAAAATTTCCGGAAATACAGAAAATATAGCGGCGTGTTGAACGACACCAACCTACATCCAACTGACGAAAACATGTAGGCATAAAATGTTACGCCTTATTATCGTTGAATTCCTCCACTTCGCTTTCAATCAACTGAAAAGGGTTTCCGCGATCACAGCTTTACTAGGGTGATTAAATCAACCGTTTCAGGTTTTTTAATGTCTTTTTGGTGTACTGCGGCTGGCCCTATAAAATCCTCCACTTTCATGAAGTAGTTACTATCAACATAAAATTTGGCAGACGGAGTTTACGATTATTGAGTCAGTTTTGTAAACAAAATCATGGATACTTCGACACAGCGCGTTATTATCAGCTCTCTCATGTTATTCACTGGATGATGAAGGTTCGTAAGAAGGATGTGACAAATCGTCACAGGAACAGTCCTCCTCTGAAGCCCCGATCCTCTGCTCTATTTCCCTTTTCACTATTAAATGTCTCATCAGCTGTTCAATTATATTAACACACAGTTAATAATATTAACGACGAGGACTCTTGCTATCGTTTTCCCCCTACAGATAATTTGTAGCCTCTCGATAGAGGTTTTTTTTCCTAATCTACGATTCTACAACTAATTTCCAACAAAAAGTTCCTGTTTGCAATTTTTTAATTCCTTGTTTTCGTGAGTTTTTCCACTTTCAAGATTTTTTCGTGTTCTCGACCTTATACCACTATAATGGTCATAACTCCCTAGATTACACTTTAAAATTAAAAATAAGGACCGTCGCTAGAAGATATTTTCGATCGAAAATGACCTGAAAACCCGATTCCCGGTTTCTGGAGGCACCCTGTATAGAATTCTTGAATCCATCCTGATCTGTAGTAAAATGGTTATTCATCTTTCAATTCAACAATTTATTTGCAAAAAAAAAGAAAAAAAGTTCAAAGGAGTTGCGGAAAAGGTGACAAAAAATAAATAGTATCTTTCGCCAAGATGATACAAATGATGCGTGGCAGTCATCATAAAATAAATGAGAGATAGTAGTTACTACACAATAGGTAGGTACAGTAGGTAATCAAGGTGGAGGGTCCAGTGATTTTTCGTTCTGCGATAAATCTCCAAGTCTCAAGGACTGTACCGAGTACTTAAACTTCGCCTCGAATTTTTTGAAGTCGTCGTTCCACGGATAGCAGATCAGCCAGCAGGGACTCCACATTCTCCACATCCGCCGCTGAAGTTGCGGGTGCAGTTAGCCAGAAAGAACAACCGCAAAAAAAAAAACCTTCTCAGCCACGTAAAGGATTGACAGGGGAAAAAGCTGCCCGCCAAACAGCGTTGAAAGAAATATCTTGGTTCGAGGGGAAAGGAACATTTTTCTATATACAGATCCAACATAGGGGGAAGGGACAGGGCTATCAAAGAGCGAGATGCAAAGTACCGATGCTACTTTGACGTTCAAAATGAATATCAATTTCTTTTGCGGCTGAGGAGGTTTTTTTTGGAGGGTAAATTTTTACAACAGGTTTGGGGGGGGGGGGGGATTGTTTGCACTGATGACGTGACAATTTTTTCACAGTACCTACAAATTTTACTACCTACTCAGTACCACCTAATTAGTACATTACTCAGTACCACTTACTTGGTCCGTACTCAGTACCACCTACTTAGGACCTACTCAGTACCACCTAGTTAGTACCTACTTAGTACCACGTGCTTAGCACCTACTCAGTACTACCTACTTGTTACCTAATCAGTACCTACTACCTACTTTGTACCTAATGAATACTACCTACGTACTACCAACTCAGTAGGCACTACCTACTTAGAACTCAGTACCTATTTACTACTTTTTTCGGCGGGTAAATTTGTATACAGCTGTTGGTGGCGGGGGGGAGAGGGAGGGGATCACATCTTTCGCATTGATGAAGTAAACGTTTTTTCCAGTGCCTAAACATTTTCTTCTCAGTCTCCCTAATCATTCTCAGTACCTACTTACCTAAAAATTTCAAAATTATGAGAGGAGGGGGACAAAATTCACAAAGGTACTTCCGTGGAGCATAACGAATGTATGTGCAACATTTCAGCTCGATCAGCAAGAACAGCAAAGAAGTAGAAAAACTTGAAAAATATCGATTTTAAAACTCCCATAACTCCGGCACCTGACGGTCCCGAATGTTGAAATTCAGTACAAGTCTTCAGGGGCCCCTCGAGAATGGGTGTACGAAAAATAAACACCGGTGACCCCCCAGGGGGCAGAGTTATGATGGGTGGGGGGGGGGGGGGGTAAAAACCCCCACCTGTGTTTTGTCGTCTAAAGGTGTAAACATGTTCATGATCGCTGTAGGTAGGTATGGAGGTCATTGGTTTTCTTGGTGGGCGGGACGCTCCCGCGTCCGTAGATCTACAAACGGCATGTAGACCGGACATGAAATGGCAAAGCGTCTCCTGGGGGCCTATTCACTAAAAGAGATAGTGAAAATAGGTTATCAATTTTGAAAATCTCCCTCAGGAGACAGTTTCTTCCAGTGTCTCCCAGGTTCGTCTATTTTATAGCTCTCGACCTGTACCTACTTAGACGTTTTTATTCATGAATCAATAATATGTATCGGTATATTTTTAATGAAAAATCGAATTACCTTTAAGTGATGAACAAACATTCATCAAAATGACCGATATGGTAGCCGATGAACGAAGGATGACACACGATCACAAACAAACGAGAAATAGACACCTAATTAGATGTCTCTCTGAAAGAGATCGAAAATGCCAAGATGGCCGCCAACTCTCTCTTTTAGAAGATACTGAATATCGTCATGGATGCTATACAAATCTCTTCTGCCAAAAGAGAGAGTCGGACTGAAAAGAGATGTCTTCTTGGCTCTTGCCTGATGCAGTTCACATAGAGAGCAGATCAATCTAGCACTTAGGCGCATTCTTCTTATAATAAAATCTGAAGGTTCCTTTGTAGCCATCGTCGGTGGGCGATTAAGTATTTCCTCCAGGTTCGAGAGAATATACGGTGCGGTTGGGTCCATAGGAGCATATCTTTGCGGGAAATAGTTGTTGTAGCGAGAATTTAAGCAGCTTTCGACGTCGACAATGGACGGGACCAATCATGTTTCCCACCACTCGTTAACGCCCTAAATCCTTCCCTTGATCGCCTGCACACTAGGCCCGCCACAAATTTCTTCGCTGCCTATGAAGTGCAGTAGATCACGAAGCTGAGAAGCCCAATTCAAATCTGGCAGGTGACATAGCAGTGCATGGAGCCTCAGACTGTCCCAAGTAGGTATTATAGCTGGCAGCCGATTCCGATTACGACAAGCAGACTCTGTTCCGACTGCAGTGACAAGCGTGTCGGGATCGGCCGCCACTGATCCCACCTACATGCCGGGTCACGCCGAAACCCGCACATGGAATCTGGATTGGAATCGGCTGCCACTGATCGTACCTACATGTTAATACTAGTTTATATGGGTCTCGCCGGTTCGTGCTGACACCAGTACATCGAATCTGAATCGGAATCAACTGCCACTGATCGCACCTATATGTCAATACCTACTAGCTTATATTGGTCTTGCCCGGTCCCTCGAAACTGGCGCAAGTAGAAGCTGAATGGGAACCGGCCGCCACTGATCGCACCTACATGTTAATACTAGCTTATACTGGTCTTGCCGGGTCTCGCCGAAACCATCAGTTGGACTCTGAATTGGAATCAGCAGCCACGGGTCGCACCTAAATGTTAATACTAGCTTAATTGGTTGCCGGGTCGCGTCAAAACCAGCACATGGAATCTGAATCCTAATCGGCCGCCACTGATCGCCCCTACATGTTTATACGAGCTTATGCTGGTCTTGCTGGGTCTTGCTGAAACCGGCACATGGAATCTAAATCGGAATTAGCCGCCACTTATGGCACCTACATGTTAATACCAGCTTATTTGGTCTTCCCGGGTCGCGTCAAAACAGGCACATGGAATCTGAATCGTAATCGGCCACCACTGATCGCACCTAGATGTCAATAAGAGCTTGTGTTGGTCTTGCGAGGTCGCGCTGAAACCGGCACGTGGAATCTAAATCGGAATTGGACGCCATTGATCGCACCTACATGCTAACATGTTAATACGAGCTTATATTGGTCTTGACGGGTCCCGCCGAAACCGGCACATGGAAATTGGGGTTGGAATCGACTGCCACTGATAGCACCTACATGTTAATATGTGCTAGCTTATATTGGTCTTGCCGGGTCGCGCTGAAACCAGCATGATAATATGAGCTTATATTGGTCTTGACGGGTCGTGCATCGGCCGCCACTGATTGCATCTACATGTTAATACTAGCTTATATTGGTCTTGCGGGGTCTCGCCGAAACCGGAACTTGGAATCGGCCACCACTGATCACACCTACATGTTATTACTAGCTTATTTGGTCTTGCCGGGTCGCGTCAAAACCGGCACATGGAATCTGAATCGTGATCGGCTGCCACTGATCACACCTACATGTTAATACGAGCTTATTACGAGTTGGTCTTGCCTCTTGCCGGGTCGCGCTGAAACTGGCACGTGGAATCCACATCAGAATTGGCCGCCACTGATCGCACCTACATGTTAATATTAGCTTATATTGGTCTTCCCGGTTTGTGCCGAAACTGGCACATGGAATCTGAATCTGAATCCGCCGCCACTGATCGCACCCACATGTTAATACTAGCTTATACTGGTCTTGCCAGGTCGCATCGAAACTGGCATATGGAATCTGAATTGGAATGGGCCACCACTGATCACACTATGTTAATACTAGCTTATATCGGTCTTACCGGGTCACGCCAAAACCGGCACATGGAATCTGAGTTGGAATCTGCCGCCACTGATCGCACCCACATGTTAATATTAGCTTATTTGGTCTTGTGGGTCGCGTCAAAACTGGCACATGGGATCTGAATCGGAATCGACCGCCTCTGATCACACCTGCATTTCAATACTAGCTTATATTGGTCAAGCCGGGTCCCGCCGAAACTGGCACTTGGAATCTGAATGGGAATCGGCTGCCACTAATCGCACTTACATGTTAATACTAGCTTATTTGGTCTTGCCGGGTCCCGCCAAAACTGGCACTTGGAATATGAATGGGAATTGGCAGCCACTGATCGCACTTACATGTTAATACCAGCTTATTTGGTCTTGCTGGGTCACGTCAAAACTGGCACATGGAATCTGAATCGGAATCGGCTGCCACTGATCGCACCTACATGTTAATACAAGCTTATGTTGGTCTTGCCGGGTCTCGCTGAAACCGGCACATGGAATCTGAATATGGATACGCCGCCACTGATGGCACCTACATGTTAATACTAGCTTAAATTGGTCTTGTCGGTTCGCACTGAAACCGGCAAGTGGAATCTAAATCTGAATTGGCCGCCACTCATCGCACGTACATGTTAATACTGGCTTATATTGGTATTGCCGGGTCTCGCTGAAACCGGCACGTGGAATCTAAATCAGAATTGGCCGCTACTTATCGCGCCTAGCTTATATTCGTCTTGCCGGGTCGCGCCAATACTAGCACTTAGACTCTTATTCGGAATCCGCCGCCACTGATCGCACCTACATGTTAATACTAGCTTATATTGGTCATGCAGGGACCCACTGCTGGCACTTGGAATCTAAATCGGAATTGGCGGCCACTTATCGTACCTACATGTTAATACTACCTTATTTGGTCTAGCCAGGTCATGTCAAAACTGGCACATGGAATCTGAATCGGAATCGGCCGCCACTAATCGCACCTACATGTTAATACTAGCTTATTTGGTCTTGCTGGGTCATGTCAAAACTGGCACATGGAATCTGAATCGGAATCGGCCGCCTCTGATCGCACCTACATGTTAATATGAGCTTATGTTGGTCTTGCCAGGTCGCGCTGAAACCGGCACATGGAATCTAAATCAGAATTGGCTGCCACTTATTTCGCCTAAATTTTAATACCAGATAGCTTATATTGGTCTTGCTGGCTCGCGCCAATACTAGCACTTAGACTCTGATTCGGAATCCGCGGCCATTGATCGCACCTACATGTTAATACTAGCTTATATTGGTTTTGCCAGGGCGCACTGAAACCGGCATGTGGAATCTAAATCAGAATTGGCCTCCACTTATCGCACCTACATCTTAATACTGGCTTATATTGGTATTGCCGGGTCTTGCTGAAATAGGCATGTCGAATCTAAATCGGAATCGGCTGCCACTGATCGCACTTACATGTTAATACGAGCTTATGTTGGTCTTGCCAGTTCGCGCTGAAACCGGCAAGTGGAATCTAAATTGGAATTGGCCGCCACTTATCCCACCTACATGTTAATACTAGCTTATATTGATGGGGGGGGGGGGGGGACCCCTATTTTTCCTGCCGTGTAAACAGTGTTCTTGATCTCTTGGGCGGTTTTGGTTTTCTTGGAAGGCGGAAGGCCCACGCGTCCATAGATTTGCGGACTATCAATATTTATCGCTCTATTAGTTTAATTATTGGTCTATAGGACCATGTTATCAACAGGAGGAAGCTATGTGCCATTGAACTTGACAGACGTTTTTTGTACAGCTATACTACTGAAGTTGAAAGAGCATTGCTGTGGGATAATATAAGCACAGGGTATATAAGTTTGTGGGGAGGGATGACTTCTAACCTCCAGGGTCAGCAATCCGACGGTTGCCTCGAATGTAATAAAAGTCGAAATCAGGGAGGAGGGTTTACTGGTGAATTTAGAAAAGACTGATCAGGGAGGATTAGGGTAGAGTGGAACGCGGCAGCGAGGAGGGGGATTAGTAGTAGACCTGCTTCCCCTCGTCTACCCTTGTTCCATCCCGTTACCTCCCAACCCTCCTATTCCGGCCACCGCCGTCTAACGTCTTTTCTTCCACTACCCTGTAAACCAGCCCGTCCGCCCGCAAGGATCGAAATTTCAGTCTTTTGGCGGAGAGAGAAGCGAAAGTGGGGGGGATGACGGCGTATGATGACGGACGGTTGGGGGGGGGGGGGGGGGAATAACGGTGGTGGATCAGCGAGGGGAAGAGGACCTCGGTGGGGAAGGGGATGCCGTGGTGGGGGACACCACTCACAAACTCCGCCCCCAGGAATCGAGAAGCTCGGCCAATAGGATTAGTCGGCCAACAGCAATGGTGCGCCGGCGGGGGCGGGCAACCCCCTCCCCTCCTCACCACCACCGAGTAATTCGTAGAGCCAGAGTCAGGTTATAAGGCATATAATTTATAGGGAGGCAAGGGGCGTTTACCACCCCTCCGCTCTCACCCCTAAACGTCGAATGTTAAAGGGATAAAAATGTAGTGGCAGTAGGAAGGGGTTGGTTTTGGAGTTGCGCTCCGCGTCCACTGCCTCACTGATTCCTCTTAGGTCAGGTGGATTAGGGTTCACAATCAATACACCCATCGAAGAATCAAGAGGATGGCGCTACTGCCTGATGCCAATGACAGAGGTAGGTGATACCCTGTACTACACACTACCTACCCTGAACTCCGCACACCAACTACCTGACTCACCCGCGGTGCCGCGCCGTTTCATCTCTCACCCTTCGCACCGCCCGCTATCATCCGGCGCCGTCTTTCCTGCATCCAGATTTTTCGCTCTACTTGTATCAACCCCCTCAAGCACAAAGTAGAGTATTTTCGACTAATCACACTTTTTTCGAATTTTTTTTAATTCACATTTTTAATTTAAAAAAAAAATTTGAATGAATTTTAATAAACATTGAATTTTTTACCACCATAAATTGTCACCCTGGCATTGAAGTTGAGTAATTCTCAACAGTCATTATTTTTATTATTTTCAATTTTCTTTTTCTTGAACGAACAATTGTCTATGATCAAGTCAAACAATTATTGAAAACAAGCGAAACGTTTTGATCAATTTCGGTTCGATTACTCACCAGTTTCCTGATAAATGTCAGTTGGTTGAAAATTTCCTGTAATTATCGAGACATGTGCGCCGAGTACGTGATACGAGATCGTTCATAACCATTTTGCTCATAACATATCCGTAGTCAAGAATTGTGTTGTTCGTTTTGGTACCTACTGCCCTGACGACGATTCCGTTGGTTTTACCATGTGGTTTCCCCAATCAAGTTTTGTGCCGAATGTGTTCTGTCGGGCCTCAATCGTGACGAAACTCGTGGGGGTTGACGACGAGCTCAGCCGACGTCGACGGGCGGCTCGATAAGTGCGGCAAAGGAAACGGGAAAATCTGTGCAGCGACCGACCGCGGAAGTGTTCCAGTCGTAGGAAGAACGTCGGAGCGACGCCGGGAAAAAACGGTGAGTCGTCGTTATTTTATGGAAGCCGAGTGTCCAAGTGAGCTGGGAATATCGTGATCAGGAAATTCAGGAATGTCAGTGATGTATGTTGCAAAAGGTGGTGTAGGAGCTGTTATTAATTGTTTTCAATGTATATATGAGTGCAAACATGTGAAAGACAAAAACGCTGCAGTCCTTGTCCCATGGGTTTATTATTCTATCGGACGCATACAGAAATTTTGCTGTTTATTTATTGTTTCTTTCATGTGCAATAATTGAAATAGCTGTTTTAGATGGTTTCCACCAATTTTGGCCCCCAAAAACACGACCTCCTCCTCCTCCTTCTTATACTGTTCTCAGATTTCAACACTAAAAAAAAAAAAACGCTGCGAAGTCCTTGTCACATGGATTTATTATTCTACTGGACATACCTCCAGAAATGTTGGCTGTTCATTTATTATTTCTGAAAAACACGCGTTAGGATCCTATTTTTTCTTTACAAATTATCTTTGACCATTTAATTGTCTTGATTCGCCTGTTGATACTATTTTTTAGTGTTTTTATATAAATTTATGGTGATTTCAGACAATTTCCCAGGTTCTTGACCCCTAAAAAATGAATCTTGGGAGCCGAACCTTCGTTACAACCTCAATTCTTCATTCTTTGGTCAAATGCAACTTCATTTTCGGTCATCTCGCCCTAAAAAAGATGGAAAACTATACCTCACAACCTCATGTTCACTAAAACCTAAAAAAAACCTCGAAATGCCCGAGTGTATTCCCCTGAGTGTATTCCGATCGGGCTGATGAGTTTCGGAGCACAACTAGGATCCAAAATTTGGATCCAACTGTGTGCGGAAGAACGACAATTTTAGACCAAAATTTAACGTAAATTTAAGCCTAAGCTTCTCGTTAGAACCTCAATTTTTCACTCTTTGGTCTCGACGTCGTGTTCGGTCTCCTCGTCCTAAAAAAAATGGAAAACGCAAAGTTTCGGGAAACAACTAGGGCCCAAATGGAGCAAGTGTGAGAAAGAACGGCTTTTTTTGACCGAAAAAAAGTAGATATGGATGATACAGCGCACAGCGTACGGCGGACGGACATTGCATTTTGGAATCACCGCATATTGAAACGTGAAATGAGGTGTTATAAAAATTTTTTGCTGAGGGAATACATAGGTGTTTTGTTAACAGAATAATTAACCAAAACGTGCAAGGTCGTTGCCACATGGGTTTATTATTCTATTGGACATACCTACAGAAATGATGGCTGTTCAGTACCTAATTGTTTCTTTCATGCGCAATAACTGAAAGAGCTATTTTTGATGGTTTCCACAAACGGTGGCCCTCAATAACAAGAATTAGGCTCCTTTTTTAGACAAATTATCTTTGATCATTGATATTGCAATTTAATTGTCTCGATTCACCTGTTGATACAACTTCTAGTGTTATTATGAAAATTTATGGCGATTTCAGCCAATTTCCCAGTTTTTTGACTCATAAAAAATGAATTTTGGGAGGTGATCCTTCGTTACAACCTCCATTCTTCAAATTTTGGTCAAAGTCGGCTTCATATTCGGTCTTCTCGCCCTAAAAAACATGGAAAACAATACCACACAAGCTCATGTTCCTTAAACACCAAAAAACCCTAGTTTTAACCCCATTTTTCACCCACAACGCCCTAGGGTATATTCCGATCGGGCTGCAAAGTTTCGGGACACAACTAGGGCCCAAATGGAGCCTGTGTGCGAATGAACGAATTTTTTAGACCGAATAAAGTAGATATGCCGGCGTACGGCTTACGGCGGACGGACATTGTATTTTGGTTTATTATTCTGTGAATGCATACACCTATGTATTCGCTCAGCAAAAAATTCCTATAACACCCCCTCAAAATTTTTTCGTTTACGGCTCAAGGTGTGTAGATTCCAAAAAAGCAATGTCCGGCCGCCGTATCATCCATATCTACTTTAATTTCGGTCTAAACAATTTTTTCCTTCGCATACAGGCTCCAATTGGGCCTCAGTTGTGTCCTTAAACTTTTCAGCCCGATTGGAATGTATCCAAGGGTGTTCTGTGTGAAAAATGGGTGTAAAAATAGGGTTTTTTGGTGTTTTAGTAACGTGAGCTTGTGAGTTATCGTTTTCCATGTTTCTTAGGCGGAGGAGACCGCATGCGAAGTTGACTTTGACCAAAGAGTGGAAAATTGAAGTTCTAACGAAGTTTCAGCCTTAAATTTACGTTAAAATTTGATTTAAACTACGTCGCCGGGATTTCGAAATTTACTTCTAAAAGGGATATCGGGGGTTCATGCTGAAAAACGTGGGTTTCGACAAACCTTGTGTGCACCACCCACGGCTTAGTTGTCAACCGATTTACGTTTTTCTTGTTTGTCCGAGACAGAATTCTGTCTAATTTTTAGATAGTCGCCGGAATTTCGAAATTCATTTCTATAGGGGGGAGGGTGGGAGAAAACGCTTGATTTTCTGCACATCTTGTCCGCTGCCCACATTCTCAACTTCTGAAGCTGCGATACGACATAGGGATATAAGAAACGATAGGTAGGTAGCAACCTAATCTTTGATCAATAACCAGTCAATTTATTCACAATATTCTTGGGGCAATATTATGATGACCTGCTATAGTATAGGCAGTCGAACATGTACATAAGCTGTTCATATCGCGACACTATAGTAAACAAATTAGGTAATTAAGTTGAACAATGAATTCATCATCATCATAGATCAGTTATCATTGCAGGATAAGTATTTAAGCAACTTCCAGAGGAATGTAAGCGAATGCTATTGTATCTGATATAAGCAGCATTGAGGCTGAAATATGTAATCCCCTGCTGGAAAGTGGCAGAAGTTATCATGATACTGAAACCTGGGAAAGAATCCAAGAATGAAGAGTACTGCCGACCTATATCATTACCACCAGTAATATCTAAGCTCTTTGAGAGATTACTGATACAAATATTGAAACCAATAGTTCATGAGAAACAGCTAATCCCCGACCCGTTTGGATTCAGGGAAAAACACTCTATCACAGAACAAGTGCATCGTGTAACTGATGTAATAGAGAATTGTCTAAAAATAAGTTTGTGCAAGTGTCTTCTTGGATGTTTCCCAACCAAGGGTTAGTGTACAAACTTGGGAGAGACTTATCCAAGCCATTTTTTCAAATTTTGAAATCATATCTTACCGAAAGACATTTCAGAGTGAAACACGAAGGAGAGTTACTCCAGTCTCAAGAAAATAAGGACAGCTGTCCCTCAAGGAAGCGTGCTTGGGCCCTTACTATGCCTTCTGTATACTCGTGATGCACCTAGCAATGAAAACACGACAATCGCAACTTTTGCTGATGATACTGATGCCATACTTGCGGTTGGTTACTCAGTAGAGGAAGCAACTAGGAAATTACAGCATTCATTTGATGATGTAAGCGCCTGGATCAAAAAATGGCGACTCAAGCTGAATGAACTGAAATCTACTCATACTAACTTTACGAACAAGAACATAACAACGATACCAGTCATGATGAATGAACATAAGATTCCTTACGCTAATACACCGAAGGATCACTCTTGATGCCAAATCAAGACGGAAGGAACATGTGATCAAAAAAAAAAAAAAAGATCAGTTAACTATCAAGTAAAAAAAAATGTACTGGCTGCTCGGCAGGTATTCTGAACTATCTGTACACAACAAATTGCTCATCTACAAGCAAATCCTAAAACCTGTGTGGAATTATGGTATCCAGCTCTGGGGCTGTACTAGAAAGACAAACAGCAAGATTATACAAACTTTTCAGAACAAGGTACTAAGGAGTATTGTCAACACCCCTTGGTAAATCAGAAATTTTGTATGTTTGATGTTTTCTATTTCCTGATAACACAATAGAAATACATGAAAAATAATTTATAGCTAAGGAAAATATACAAAAGCCTGTGAGGGCTAATGCCCGAGTTAGGGAGAAGAGTTCCGTTCTAAACATGACACATCAATTAAATGAGAAAATATACAAAAAATAAATACATTTTCTTCTAAGCAACATTAAAAAAGTTATCACTTGAACTTAACTAGTGCTATGCTAATAATATTAATCTAGGTTATGTAATGGGATTTCACACTTCTATTTACATATTTAGGATGGTCTAGAAGCCTAACTTTCAACTCATTCGGTAATTGGTTAAACTCTTTAGTCCCGAAATACCGATAGCTATTTAAACCCGCCGTGGTGGCGCAACGGGGGAGGACCATAAATCCAAAAACCTGGTAGCGGGTTGGCGGAGTATGCCGAGGGAGCAAAAATGACTTCTCCCTCAAGACCTGCCGTATCGAGGAAACTTTTTTGAGTTTAAAAATGTCCAAAATATATATAGTATATATATATTTTTTTAAATAATGGAGGCGTATGTTCTATATACCCACTGTTGGTAATCATTCATAGCAACGCTTTCTGCGTGCGCACTACCAGGTTTAAAGAGGTAATGTATGCACTACCCCAGGCCGGCAGTCCATAGAGAAGAACCGACTGCACCAGTGCAAAATAAACAACCCTAAAAACTTTATAGGAACCACCCTTCTCAACCTCGAAAATAGATATATTAATTTTCTAAGTTTATTATTTACATCATTGATATTGTTCTTCCATTTCATATTGTGATCAAAAACAACTCCCAAGTATTTTATATGGGTATTATGAAGCACAGTGTAGGGCAAGAGTGGTAGACCGATATATTACAAGTTGTTGCATGGAAGCATATACTCGATGGGGCATCGGCATATCCAGATAGACTAAAAGCCAGATAGGACGTTTTGCCATGATTCAGGGAAAGTTTATTCCGCACAAGCCACGAATAACTCCCCACTAAAAAAACAAGACGGTATCATCGGCAAACATAATTATTTTCCCGTGGATGTCAAGGTACCCTAACTCATTTATGTACATAATTTTTAAAAATGATCACCTCCATCGAGACCTCAAAATAGAATCCGTCAGCGAAGTGGCCAAGCAACATGCGACTAAATACGAACAGCGGCTTCATGAACCCAGAAGTTCTTCGACTCCTAGAAGGAACAAAACCTCTCGATGGAACAAAACCTCTCGACCTTGTGATGTGACATTGTGACATTTGTAGTGATTGAGTGTTCTCTTGAGTTACAGCCACTGGGCTAAAAACTCTACAAACAGTTGTTATGTTACTGATATAGCAAATATATCGATTGTTTAAGAAAAAAAGGATCAGTTACTCGTATATGTATATGCTTCCAGAAAGCTTCAATGAGTGAGAGTGATCCATACAATACCATAAGGGACGTCCACTGTAATGCATGCATTACTCAACGGGATGTTTTAATTAGATAAGCGTTGTGCTCCATGAATAACAACAAATAATTAATGACAGAATTATTGAATCCACCGCATATTTTTTATAAAATGTGATAGCTCGGCTGGCTCCAGTATTTGATTTAAGGCGCTCTTGAGGGAAGCTGTCCACAGAAAAGAGTGACCTATGCGGAAGGGGTATCTATACAGGCAAATAGTAAGCCGGCGCATAATAATTGGCAGTATTTCCCCATTTTGAATGTAAAGTGTGTAAAAAGCTCAGATTCACGCGTCGGTAACTAGAAAATGGTTGTTTCAAATGAGAACTGCCATAGATTTAACTAAAGATGTACAGCATTAAATTATGCGTCCAAAGCACCCCTATTTTTATTTAAATATTCAACTTAAATGTTTTTAATCAATTTAAATTTTAAATTGAATATTTTAATAAAAATACGTGTATCTAAACGCCGAATTCGATGCTGTACATCTTATTAGCTATATGATATTTTTCATCTGGAATAACCGTTTTTTTGTTACAGGCGTGTGATACTGAGCGTAACACATTGTTCAGTCAAAATGGAAAAATTTGCCCATTTCTGACTGCCGATTCCGTCCAAACCGTTGAACTAAATTTAGTGTTCAAGGAACTTATTCGACACAAAATGCGTTTGGTAGGAGTGAAGTTTTCTGTAAGATGCACCACCGTCTAGATGTTATAAGCCAAAAAGTGAAAAGTCCTGAAATTGCAGGATTTTGGCTGCCGAAAGTTGTCCCAAGGTCACTCTTGTTAGCATTTTTGTTTTTCATATGTTTTTGCATTCACATAGACAAGAAGAAAAATAAAAGCTTCTACACCACATTTTTTTTAAAATTATTATTATTATACGGGCAAAAATAGCCCAATTTACAAAGTATTAATAACTATCAACTAAAATCACGTTGCTCCGAATGATAGGTACACCTTATTTATAAAAGAAAATAAAATTTGTGTTCAAAATAATAATAATTTGGCCAAACGGTTGAATTCCCGCTGGTTTCTGATCAGGGGCCCACCGAGCAGATAGTTGGTGGGAACCGTCCGGAGGAAGAAAGTCTGCATAAAACGTGTCGCATGCGGCGGAACGTGAAAACTTAAAAGTGACGGCAGCTCTGGACAGTCCACCTAGCCGTCAACCAAGCGGTGGACAAACATTACATGGACCAGTTCCCGCCGCCCCCTGAGAGTCTCCAGGCCCGTTAAACTCAACATCCCGGAGGCGTCGAAATCGTCCCATCTGTTTCCCAACTTGTATGAGACGTATCTCAGGAAACGACGCTGAACCCTTTCAATCGATTCCACCGCACTGAGGTAGTATGGAGACCATACTATAGATGCATACTCCAGAATAGGGCGAACCAAGGCAGTGTATAGCATTGTCAAGGCCGACGGATCATTAAATTCCCTGGTGTTTCTCTTGATAAATCCAAGTGTCATCATGGCCCTTGAGCAGATGTCATCAGTATGGTCGGAGAAGCAGAGTTGGCTGTCAAACAGGACACCCAGGTCCCTAAAAACCGTGTTTCGCTTCAATACCTGCCCCGCAATGGAATAGTTATTGGCGATTGGCGAGGATGAGCGGGAGAACGATACAACTGAGAATTTGCAAATATTCAGGGACAACTCATTCCTCTTACACACATTTTGCAATTTACTGACTCAGTCATGGAAAAAAACGGAAACTAGGAATGGAAATGATTACGATAATATGAGTGATGCAGCATGAGCCTTTGGGCGAATTTTCGAAGTAAAAGTACCTCTCACCCTTCTACCCTTCTACCTACCAAGCTTTAAACAAACTCCAGCGTTTTTAAACACAGAAATACAATTTCTAACAATTTCTAGTCCTCCATAAACTTTCCCCATATTTTTTAATTTGACGAAATTCATTAAAAGCTCATGCAGTTTTCTAACTGAAAATGCTCATTTCGATTTATTTGTCGGAGAAGAATGTTTTAGGTCATTATAATTTTTTTTGGGCGAATTTCCTCCTTAAATGAGTCCAAAAAATGAGACTGTGAGAATTTTTGGAAATGTTTCGATACAAACCAGTCTTGCAGCAATCTGAATCCATCCCGAGGTTTCAAAATATTTTGCTATGTATGTATGGCAGAACGCCACCTCAGAACCACCATGCCACTGCGTCCACCCTCAGACCCCGTGACGTCAATCCACCCCTCTACTTTTGGAAGTCCTAGGGCTAGGAGCCCAGGCTGCCTTCTGCATATAATATGAGAAGTGGTGTAGCAGTGTCTTGAAGGAAGTTGGTTCTTCCCAACCTTTTATCGCAATAATAAACCTTGTTCTTTTAAGAAATTACCTTCCACCTTGAACCCTGACGGCGTGAAAGAAGGAGAGTGGGTAAACGAGAACGAGAAACAATCGGTCAAAGGGGAATATGTTAGAAATTTCCCTGCTACATCAGAAGTGGGAGAAGGGGAAGAAGCCCTCCTTGAGGATGAACGCCTGCTATCATACGCGAATATCTAGCCTTCCATTGGAACAAGCCCTCTCCTTGAAGATGAACGTCTGCTGTACGACAATACCTAGCCTTCCTTTGGAAGGAGCCCTCCTTGGTGACGACAGCTTGCAAAATGCAGTATGTTGATACCTAGCCCTCCACTGGATGATGCCTCGTTGAGAAAGAGAAAAAGTAAAGTAAGTAAAAGTAAAGTAACAGCCATTGTAAAGTAACAGGATCAGAATTCGATCTGATCATTTCGCTCTTTACTTGGCTACTCATTGCCTCGCCCCCTTGAGTGGAGAGGGGTTCGCCCAACAGCTGCATGGGTCATACTTGGACGTGTCACCACGTGTCACGGCGGTCAGAGAAAGAGAATTTTGGTGGCCTAAAGCAATATTATAACCATTGCACTGTTACCACTAACAAGTTAGTTTGCAAATTTACGCCTCACTGCTTATAAAGGTGCTGTTACCTGCTCATTTCTCACGTTTTGATCTACTTTCTCACTTTAGTAAGAAATTTTCTGTGAATATTTATTGATCTGGCCTCCGTTTTATGCGGGATGGCTGAGTGTTTACCACATTTATATGCTTCGGGGCGGCTCGCGCCCTCAGGACGGCCGTACGGCAGAATGACACCTCTCAGGGCGTCCACCCTCAGACCCCGTGACGTCACTATACTCCTCTACTTTTGGAGGTAGCTACCAGTCATAGGGCTAGGAGCACAGTCCGGGCAGTCTGCCATCTGCATAATATGGGAAGTGAAGTTGTGTAGCAGTTTCTTGAAGAGAGCTCGCTTATCAACTAGAGGGTCCGCTGACCAGGCGCCTCACGCAATTTTGAAAACTGGCACGAATTCTGCCTATGTACCATGCTAGATTATCGCTATTTTTCTTATTTGTTATGGCTATATACCTATTTATCAATCGCTGTAAGGATGACTGATAGAGCTTTGAAATTTATTCCATTCGATTCAGCGTGCTGGAGATCATGAAAAACTATTCCAAACAGATTTGTCTGACAGATGGCACCACTGGTGCCAGCGTGACGCCGTTTTCTGGCACCACGGTGGCACTAAAAACTGTATAGCAAATTCTGGAGTTTTTAGGAGAAAACTGTCAAAACTTCAAATCAAAATACCCAAAATGGCGGCTTGCAGCATGGTACAGACATAAATAGACGCTGTATTTTTATAATAATATTCTCACCCGCAAATGTATCTGGTTTCTCAGTAAGAAGCCTCACTGACGTTCGGCAATAATAAGTCTTGTTATTTTAAGAAGTTGCCTTCTATCATGGCTCCTGACGACGTGAAACAAGGAGAAACAATCAGTCACAGGGGAATATGTTAGAAATTCCCTTGCTACATATTATGTATGCAGCTACACAACATAATATGTGTGCCTATCCGGATGATTTCTGACTACATACTTGCATAAGTGATATAAAATACCAAATTTCCGCAGTATATGTGTGGAAAAGATAATTCCAAAGAGCACTGTTTTCAAAAATAGTAGCTGGATCAAATTCGAATTTTGATGGGTCAAAAATTGCTAAAAATTAGCGAAGTAGTGGTACGAAACCACCAAAATCGGTACCTACATGATCTCTAGACAAAATGCAATTGATTCACTTGTCAATGACCTCTTGTCCAACAGCTCAGGCCTGGCCTAAATCTGGGCAATATATATTCACAAACAAACAATATAACAACAAACAAAACAAATATATAGGTACTAAATATATACGATTTAAATATATACTAAATTTATGAATTAAAATCAAAAAAATATATGTACCTATATGCACAAAATTAGACGAAACAAAACTGAATTTTTTGTACCTAAAAGTTGCTCAAATTGTAATACATTTTGTGATTTTGATAAATATATAGAAAGGGGTAGTTTTAGTCAATAAAGGATAAATATATGAACTACAAGAACGTATGAAAAATGTGGTTAAGTAGTTCAAATTTGTATTCTCATGTTTAAAATGTTGATTACGCTGCATGACTAGAACGTTCGCTGTCTGGTGTTCTTGTTCTACTTTCTTAATTTCTAACGATTAAAATGTGCTGTTAACATAAACATGCATCTAATATAATTGTTGAAATCGAAGGATGGACTAGGAGTGTTCTGAAACAGGTTTACCATCACGAGTATTTATACTGTAAATATAACATCAGAAGACAAACATGTTTTCGACGGATACCCCCTCCCCACCCCCCCATAACCCAGGATTTTCGCCTAGGCATATCCCAGAGAGGGTGGGGATGGTTCAACTTGGCTCTACTACTGCTCACTATCAGAATTATTGGACCTCAGCTGTCCTCTACTACAGGTTTCTCGCGATCCTTCGATCGGAGGTGAGAGGTGATAATCGATGAACACGAGCCGTGTGAACAATTAGAAGCATTTCCATGGTTCGTGTTGCTGCCCGTCCGAGCAGTGAGTATAGAAGTAACTTCTACATAAGTTACTTCTATACTCACTGCGTCCGAGTCGAACTGGAGACGTTCGCGTCGTTTACCTCGGCGGGAATTTAAAGATCACACGCCCCAGCTCGCTCGGACACCCCGGCCCCCACGGATATCTGTAAATATGTATACATCCATACATAAATACATTTATGTATGTTTTACGCTATAAAATACCGACCTTGTCTACGGAGTGACCGGTCAAATTTCGCCAAAATGTTTGTAAAGACATGAGGATGAGTTCGAAGATGAGCAGTTAAAAAAAATTGAGTAATGGTAAATAACTCAATTTTGTAGGGTAAATAACTAATAAAGAAATAACTTTATTAGTTATGGTAAATAAATAACAAAGTTGGCCAAATTTGAGTTATGGTATAGCCAAACGTGGTATAGAATGAAGGAGCAAGTGGATTTGAAAAGGCAAAAGATCACCTATTTCGATAGGGTAATCAAAAATATTTTTCTTGAAAACTGAGTCACATTCACATTTTTGGGGAGTCCAAAACCACTAAAAATGGCTAAAATCACAAAAAGAATAAATTCAATATGACCGGTTGAGAAAGATGAGTTGAGATATATCTAATAAGACAGTTTCCATGGTCAAAATTATTTTTTCTAAAATAAAAGTAGGCTGATTAAAGTTTTGGGGTCAAAAATCTCTTTAAAAAAATCTTCAGAAATAGGTGAGCCACAAACTTCGGAAAGTCGATCATACACATGGTCACATTGCATGTCTGGAACGTTTTCAGAAGCAATTCTTGTACCTAGAAGAGTTCCAAGTTGATTACTTTTTAGGTTGATAATTCATTTAGAGGTGACTAGATGCTTCAGGTGCCAGGGATACGGTCACATTTTGCAGCCAAGTGCCAGGGTGAGGAGGGCTGTGCTGGATGTGCGGGTATCCATGACTCTAGGTCCTGTACGATAGAAAAGCTACCTCCAAATGTAAGTGCAGAACCAAGGAAGTGTGCAGACTGTAAACGGATAAATTTAGACTACAACCATGCCGTAGAAAACCCGAAATGTCCAGTATACAGACGAGCACTCGATAGGTATATTCGGAGGGTCAACCCTCAGATGAATGTTCACAATGCCTAGGACGATGGATACATTACGACAAGGTCTCAAAACGGACCTGTTAAGGGTGGAGGCAGGAGGCACAGGCCCATCAGCAGGAGAAAAACTGAAGCCGAAATATAATCAACATTCTTGTTTCTGCAACATAAACGAGAAAATACAAGCACTTTCAAATGAGCCTGATATCCTCAAGGAGGCCGTGATTTGCCTAACAGAGACTTGGCGCGAGGATAAAAACATCACACATTTGAAAGCTAAAAGGAATTATCTCCATAATTGTAACACCATGTATACGATTCTACAAATAAACCTTTTGATTGATTGATTCATTCATTTTAAGTGATAAATATTAGCTTAAATTTGGCACATTTACTAGTCTTATGACTGGGATGAGGGTAAAGAGGCCAAACATATTTGATCAGAAGAGTATAGTAATTCTGGTAACAAGTATTCTCATAGGGAAACATTGAAAAATCACTTTATTCATGGAATAGGTTAAAGATCATCATGACCATCCGCCAACAAACCGTTTAAGGCATCTGCAATTTTTTTCGCTCTCACTCAAAGCGGTTCCCAGAGCAAACTTCAGTTCGATGATTGTATATTGGTTTGTTATTTTCAATAATAAACCTTTGGAATCGATCATGGAAAAAAAATCAATCCCCCCTCAAAATTTGATGATTTACGTGTCAAGGGACTTAGAGACCAAATATCGAATAAAAGAATTTAAAAAAAAATTTCATTTCCTTCTGTCCGCCGTACGCAATCCGCGGCTTTTTCCTTAGTTACCATGAACCAAAATTCACGACATTTGGTATATGGGTCCCGTTTGGGCTCTAGTTGGTCCTCGAAGCTCGCCGTTACTGTCACTCAACTTTAGGGGTGAAAAATAGGGGTTGAAATGTCCAGAGTATCCCTTTCTAGGAAAATTGTATTTTGAGGTGGGTTTTCTCACATTTATAAATAGTTCGTGCCAGAACATCGGTTTCAAAAGCGAGGTGAGCGAGGTTTTGTTCGATAGGTTTTATAACGAATATAACTGAATCAGATAGACTTACATATTTGGTGAAGTCAATAACAAACGAGTGTTCTTGATATACGGAATCCTTGTATTTCGGAGAGACAAAACGGAATATGAATTTGTATGATTGCACTGAAAACAGTATTACGCTGAAAAGGCTGTGTAGCAGAAGGCGGAGAAGAACAGAGTGAGGCGACTGCCTTTCAAGAACAAAAGAAGTGGACGATGTGCCAACTTGATCACATGTGGAACTACTTGTTTTCGAACATTCGGAATTATACATATTACATGAAGGAGTATAATTATACTGAGTAATTATATGATTATCTAGTTAGAATTATACATCGGATTATTTTGATTATATGTGTTGTTATTCAACAAAGAGTCCAGTTTATGGAGGATTGAACAAAGAGTCTATTTCATTGAGGAACAACACAATTAGTAGTGTGTCGGGTATGCTATAGGAGCGCTACTGTACATTGGAGGTCTTGCCGAGAAGACTACTTTTTAATACTCCCTCCTCTTCGAGGAAAGACAGTCAAGATACCAAAAATGTAAAAAGTGAAACAACAATTTTTGCAACGGACAATATGACAAACATTAATTTTTATGAATTTGAACATTGATCAGTGGTATACCACAAATTTCCTAAATTGAACAGCAATTTTAACTTGAACTTAGTCAAAAACTGAATTTCCAAAGCTAGCAAGTGCAAGTTGCGTAAGCATATACAGATTCATTTTTTAAAAAAATTTCGTTTTCGGTCAATACGGATTATAAGTTCGAATAATGGAAATTTTACGGATGTCGGATATTGGAGATGTCGGAGAAATCGGAAGTATCTGAGAGTCTCAGAGAAGTTGCGGGAGTCTGAGATTCACGGAGGAGTCGGAGAGTCATGGAGCAGTCGGAGTGGTGAGTCGATGGGGAAGTTACACCCATGGCTCCTTTGCTCCTGAAAGTGCAGAGAAAGAACAACAATTTAATTACGAAAGGTTAGTTGTTCACGGAATCTGAGAAACTTTTCCAAAGGCAGCGCCTTGGTAAAGATGTCTGCCAACTGATCCTCAGTCGGCACCCAGACAATTTGTAACTTATTCTTTTTGTAATTCTCGTGCACGTAGTGCATGCACAGCTTCACGATGTGCTTCAGAGTCCTGGAATCATTAGTCATTGCAACTGATATTGCTGGAGCACAATCACATTTCAGCGTCGGAGTCAACATCGTACCTGTCAAAAATTCACACAAACTTCGAATATTGGTTAGTTCTTTGCAAGTATCGGACATAGCTATATATTCAGCTTCACAAGTTGACAGAGCAACATGAGACTGCTTTTTCGATCTCCAAGCAACTACGTCCCCGAAACATTTTATCAGGTACCCCGTGGTTGAACGACCATTGGCGGCACTGGTTCCAAGGGACGCATCAGAATATGCAGTGAGATCTTCGGATTTTCCTGAAATCAGAATACCATAGTCGGAAGTACCTTTCAGATACTGCAGAATTTTCATAACATGGTTCCAGCCAGTGAGAGTGTACCCCACCTGTTTTCTGCTCATGAAGTTGACCGAAAAGGAGACATCTGGCCTCGTACAGTTCTGTATATATAGAAGTGATCCAATTACTTCCCTATAAGGCAGATCTGCACAAGTGCCCTCGTTCTCAGTTGACCCCAATTGAGCGCCCAGAGTACAAGTGGTTGGTGACATCGGAATTTCACTAACTTTTGTTTTCGAGTAAAGGTATTTATCAATTAATGCCTCAATTGCAGATTTCTGATGTATGAAAATCACTTGTTTGGTCGTATCTATTATAATCTCAAAACCCAAGAATTTCTTTGGCGTTCCTAGATTTTTGATTTTAATTTCTTTCTGAAGACCTCGGATGACCTCAAGTGCTTTATTATTGTCGTTAGTGGCTAACAGACAATCATCCACATAAATAAGCAATAAAACAAAAATCGAGTCATGATGCCACTTGAACAAGCATGACTGAAACGGATAAGCCTCAAACCCCAGGTTAAACAGGACTTCACTAAATTTCTTATACCAGAGGTTGGGCGACACTTTGAGACCATATAATGATCTCTTCAGACAACAGACAAATGGGTCATTTGGGTCTTGTTCCAGCTCAGTTAATTCGGCAAGACCTTCCGGAATTTCCATGTAAACTGCCTTTTCAAGAGTGCCATGCAGAAAAGCAGTAGTTACATCCAATTGAAATAAGTGCAATTTATATTTATTGACTACGGACAGAAATGAGCGGACGTCACCTAGCCTGGCGACCGGAGCAAAAATTTCGGAAATCAGATACTCATTGGTATCTGCGAACCCTTTTATCACTAGCCTACTCTTGTAGCGGATTGACCCATCAGATTCTCGCTTTTTCTTATGAACCCATCTAGACTTGATAACTTTAGTCCTAGGGGGCAAACTAGATTGTGATACGAGTTCCCAGGTATTCATGTCAATCAAGGATTCAAGTTCCTCCCGGATAGCTCCCTCCCAAAAGTCCTTATCGGAAGAAGCCATAGCTTCCTTGTATGTAGAGGGTTCAGAATCCCTGTCTTGACTTTTCTGAAGAGCTACAATATTTTCAGAATTTCTAGATTCATTATTTTGTTCTGGGTCATCACCCATATCTAGAATGTCAGCCAAAGGTTTAGGATAATCTCGGATGCGGTCACCATATACAATGGTCTCTATGCATTTCACATCACATGAATTTACCAGTGTTTTGTGCTGTTCGGAAAATATCACGTAACCTGTGTCGGAGGATTCAAGTAAATATCCCTTCTTAGCATTCGGAGCAAACTTAGATTTACTGCCTACTTCCACATAGTGCACTAGACATCCAAAACGTTTCATGAATTTGAGTATCCTTTCACCTTTTCAAACGGACTCATAAACAGATTGGAGGAATGCGGCATGCGATTGTACACAAACACAGAATAATTGAGCGCATGACCCCAAAAGGATAATGGCATTCGTGCAGAGAGTAAGTTTACTCTTATCTTATGTTTAAGTTCTTGATTAACTCTTTCCGCACATCCATTTTGTTGCGGAGTGTGAGGTTGACTTGGCTTCCAGACAATGTCCTCATCAGAGATTAGTTTCTTCATATCTGAAGTCTGAAATTCAAGTCCTCTGTCTGAGCTTATACAGAAGACATTTTTGGCCTCGGACGTTATGGAGGATATTTCAAGAAGACACTTCCTGAGAGCCAAGTGAACCTCCTTTTTGTTTCTCAACGTGTAGGCAAACACATATCTGGAGAAACTACAGACAAAAATTACTATGTAGGTATCACCAGAGCGGAAATTTGCCGGGCTGACTGGTCCCATTAAATCTGAAAAAAGAGTAGCAAACGGTTTTTCGGCTTTGTGTCGGACTTGTGTATGTGATTTACGAACAGTGTTTGCCTGATGACAGTCCTCGCACATTGTGATATTATCAGAGAACGTAACGCCTTTCAGTTCTGGTAGGAACTTTTTGGCTGCATTTAAATATTGTTTTGAGGCATGGTTTAGACGGAGATGCCACAAAATATCGGAACACTGTGGTGGACTGAACAACTTGTTGATATTTTCATTATCAAAATTTGAGAGTTTAATGTCTATAGAATCTTGGCTTGTCACGGGTGTGTCGTTACGGACTATAGGAGGACAGGATTCGGCATGCTCCTTAGGCTCCCTCCCAGACGAACCAGGATGCGTTTCCACATCACTCCCTCCCAGCCGAGCACCGACCCGAGAGGAAGTGCAAGGCTGTCCACGGGAAGCAGCCAGGATAGCACCAAGTTTGGGCCTTTTGGCCTCGGACATATCATATAGCGGAGAATTAACGGAATCGGAATGATGGGCGATCGGAAAGTCAACCCACCAGAGCCCCTCGCGGAAATATCCCGATTTGATGACAACACCCGTGTCTGCCTGAATAAAATCGACCTTATTTTTTGAAAACAGAACAGTGATGCCAGCCCGTGCAGTTTTTCGAACAGAGAACAAATTGTGGGACAGGTTAGGACAGTACAGAACACACTGCAGCTGAGCAGGCTGACCATTGTTTATAAAATCAATGTCGCCACAGAAATCAACGGACAGATCGGCGTCGTTGGACGCATTAGCACATTTGAAAGTTCGCGTATTCTGTAGACGGCGGAGGTTACTTAAGTGCTCTTTTGTAGCTGTCATGTGTTCAGTACACCCAGAGTCCACTATAGCCGTAAAACAACTAGAAGTTTCAGCAAAAGATAACGCATTACCTGTACTTCCGGGGTTTTCATGTAGAACATTAATCGAAGCCACAGGGGTTGGAGGATTCTGAACATGACCAGCTAAAGCATTGATTTTGTTGCCCAGTTCGGATAATTTTAGAGAGAACTTTTCAAAGCTTACCTCCACGGAATGTTTGAAAGTCTCAAGGTACCTGGCTAGGACCTCATCGGATGTCCTGGCGGCATGGAGTCGCAACTCTTCCACGGAAGGGTTCGCGGTTCGGGCGGATGAGTCTGATATCTGAAGCGGAATATTACCGCCAGGTTGCCCCGGAACTGCGTCTGGCATCTGGTCGGCGATCCTCTCGCGGGCCAGATCTTCAAGATCGTCCGCAATGGAGAATTCGTCGTCGGGGTGGCCACTCATGACGGAGACAGAATATCTGAGATATACGGACGGGAGCAAAAAAAATCTGTAACCAGAAAGCAGTATCACATTCGGGACACACACACCGCACAGACAATGTTTGGATATCAAATAAGTTTGACAAAACACTCATTGTCAACATATCTAAAACACCAGCGCTGGATTTTGTTACGGAATATGTGGACCTGAGTCACACGAATACTGAAAAACGGAATCCAAAAGGTTAGTACACAGCTCAATAACGGAACAAGGATCAAAACGGACCTCACTCACCCCTAAATGCAAATATCAGATAAGTGCACCACATTTATATTGGTAATTTGTTCGAGCATCCGATTTTCGTTTTCTTTCTTCGGTAATTTTACGGACTTGGTCCTCCAAAATGTGCCTTTACTCAGATAAGTATATGCTCCAAAGAATTTTATCTCGGATTTACGTATTTTGTTATCACAAATCTACGGACTTTTCTTATTTCGGATCTACAGACTTTTTCACAAATCTACGGACTTTTCTTATTACGGATCTACGGACTTTTTCACAAATCTACGGACTTTTCTTATCACGAATCTACGGACTTTTTCACAAATCTACGGACTTTTCTTATCACAAAATTTACGGATTTGAGATTGCAAATCGTCAGTTCAACACAAAGTTAGGGATGTGGAAGAAATTACTCATTTCGAAAGGAGCTGTTATGTACCTCTCATGGTACATACAGACATCGAAAATTTTATAGCAGAGGAACTGACAGCGGAGAGGCACATTTCGGGCCCTTGCAGATATTTTGAGTTAACAATGATAAGGCTTTTTCGGATCGGAAAAACTCTCGCTGGTGACTGACGGAATACGTGTGGCCTTTCTGCGACGGTTTCATAAATATCAACGGACCGTTCTTTACCTCCAGGAAGTTCAAACTGCCCAACGGATCTTCCCATTGAGTCGCGGCCCTTGGGGGCCTATTGATTACATAGGCCCCGCTTTTAGATACGTGCTTTATGATTATTCCCGGGCCCGAACATTTAACAACGTTCCACCATTGGGAGCTACGTACCGGGTACCCTAGTCAGATATGACTTTGACGCCAGGAGTAACAAAAATATCGGACGGAACGGAGGTGCACCGGAATCGACCACTCACAAAGTATCCATGTACCACAAAGAATGCATTCTCTTATCGTGATTCATTAATCGTTAGGCGGAACAGAATCCGAAGCCTGTGCACTAAAAGGCCGTGGCCGATCTTTCCTGACTCGGGCTGGTGGCATAACCACCATCGTGCGAACTCGTGCGCACACCCACCTTCAGGGCCAAGGATGGTGTACGACTTCGCCCGGATGCGGATGGCGCTAGGAGACAGAAAGCATAAATTTCATCCGAAGGAATTTAGGTACCATATTCCAATCGGATATCGGACGGAACATAAATAAAAACGCACGGTTTACGCTCTCGATTATGAAATCGATCGGATTTTGTTCACAGGAGAGCTCTACCGGACATTACCGGAACCTGTGAACAGAGCGTTTCAGTCACCCCCTAATCAACACCTTGGTGATGAAACCAGAAAATCCCTCTGAACCTTTATTTGCCATAAAAACCAGTCGGAAACGTTCGAGTAAGTACGTAGTCAGTATTTTGTGAGCAAAACAGTCAGTTTTCGGAGCGACACCTAGCACAGGGGGAAATATAAAAGAAAAAAAATGCAATCCAAAATCGGACCGAAAAATGAACACAGCGAAGGTCCGCCATTTTTCGCGGAGCGTCGATTGCAACCACGATGGCGTTCTCGACAAGGACCAATCTCAAGAAGGAGCCTAGACAATACTCCGGGAGAGAAACCAAATCATTGTTAACATATTTATCACTGCGACCAAGAATTACTTTTGGGCGTTTATACGCATCTCGATCATTAATTTGCTATAGAAACTTAGTTCAGAAGACGTCTAACGATATCGTGCCAGAACATCGGTTTCAAAAGCGAGGTGAGCGAGGTTTTGTTCGATAGGTTTTATAACGAATATAACTGAATCAGATAGACTTACATATTTGGTGAAGTCAATAACAAACGAGTGTTCTTGATATACGGAATCCTTGTATTTCGGAGAGACAAAACGGAATATGAATTTGTATGATTGCACTGAAAACAGTATTACGCTGAAAAGGCTGTGTAGCAGAAGGCGGAGAAGAACAGAGTGAGGCGACTGCCTTTCAAGAACAAAAGAAGTGGACGATGTGCCAACTTGATCACATGTGGAACTACTTGTTTTCGAACATTCGGAATTATACATATTACATGAAGGAGTATAATTATACTGAGTAATTATATGATTATCTAGTTAGAATTATACATCGGATTATTTTGATTATATGTGTTGTTATTCAACAAAGAGTCCAGTTTATGGAGGATTGAACAAAGAGTCTATTTCATTGAGGAACAATACAATTAGCAGTGTGTCGGGTATGCTATAGGAGCGCTACTGTACATTGGAGGTCTTGCCGAGAAGACTACTTTTTAATAGTTCGATTTTTTGTAAATTTTTGAGACCATTATTCAATAAATTCTCATTCAAATATCGTTCAACACCTCGATGTTCTCATTGGGTACTTCTTTTTCGGTCTAAATTCGTTCTTTCGCACACAGGCTCCATTTGAGCCCTAGTTGTGTCCCGAATTGCAGTCCGATCTGAATATACCAAAGGGTGTTATGGGTGACAAATGGGTGTAAAAGTAGGGTGTTTTGGTGTTCTAGTAACATGAGATTGTGAGGCATCGCTTTCCATGTTGTTTAGGACGAGAAGACCGAATATGAAGTCGATTTTGACCAACGAGCGAAAAATTGAGGTTGTAAGGAAGGTTCAGCTCCCAAAATTCATTTTTTATGGGTCAAAAACCTGGGTAACTGTTGGAAATCACCATAAATTTGTAACACTAAAACTACTATCAACTATCAATGATCAAAGATAATTTGCAAAAAAAAAAAAAATAGGAGCCTAATTTGTGTTTTTGAGAAAAAAATTAATGTACAGCCAGCATTTCTGTAGGTATGTAAATTAGAATAACAAACCCTTGTGACAAGTACTTTGCAGCGTTTTTACCTTTAGAGACATCACTCCTACTGGCACTGGCTGAGATACTGCAAGTGAATATAGGATGTCGACCAGTTTTCAGTCTCGCTATCGGTAGTGGCAATCTACACTTCAGTTCTATTGTTTACCTAGTGAAAACGCGAGTCTTTCAGTTGACATTTTCCTAGTTTATTGAGCTCTGAGTCTCAAGGTTGCCTTTGGTGGCAGCTAATTTTGGTCTGGGATCTTTCTATACATGTTTAGGGAGTGTCTAAGCTCTGAATTGAAGAGGCACATAGGAGGCACAAAAACTTCAGGACAAAAAGAAACGTGATATTTATAAATTTGTTAATTATTCATTAATCCCTTTCCTCATAACGATTTAAGATTGAGAGAAACTTTTTTTACACTCCTGACATCATATTGTAACGAAAAATAATTGCTCCGACCCTCTCCGTCCGAAATTTAAAAAACGCTGCAAAGTCCTTGTCACATGGGTTTATTATTCTACTGGACATATACAGAAATACTGGCTGTTCATTTATTGGTTCTTTCATGTGCAATATTCGAAATAGCTGTTTCTGATGGTTTCCACCAATTTGGCCCCCAAAAACACGAAATACGCTCCTTTTTTCCCCAAATTATCTCTGATCATTGACTGTGCCATTTAATTGTCTTGATTCACCTGTTGACACTTTTTCTGGCGTTATTATACACATTTATTGTGATTAATTTAAGAACATTTCCCAGGTCTTTGACTAATAAAAAATGAATTTGGGGAGCTGAACCATCGTTACCACCTCAATTTTCCACTCTTTGGTCAAAATCGACTTCACATCCGGTCTCGAGCTCCCCCCAGGAAATCCCTAAATTGATTACTTCAGCCGGCCCCGGAATTAGGTTTTCATACGAATGCGAGGGATTCAATAATTTCATCATTAATAATTTGTAGTTATTCATGAAGCATAAGGTAAACCGTTGTGTAGTAATTTACTGTATAGATGCCCCTACTACGTAGATAGTACAATAAACCGTTGTGTAATAATGTTCTGTTGTGTAGGTAATACTTTACCGGTGCGTAATAATTTACCGTTGTGTAATAATTTACACAATAATACTCAAAGTTTGTTCAAGTTGCAAAAGTAACTACCAAATAAATCCAAAAGAGCCATCATTTTTCGAATGGAATAGTATCACAGAACAACCAACTAGACTTCATACAGCTATCCGTGATTATAATCAGGTGCTCCCTAGCAATGATATCTGGGCCGGATTTATACCGCTTGATTCACGATCATGTTGACGAAGCTTAGGCTGGGGACACACGTAGCTTTTATTTTCCACGCGGACGGACTTCCAAGAACAACGCGAGCAGAGAAAAATCCGTCGCACGCACGCGACTAGGTGACACACAACAGCGTTTTTATCCTGCCGTCGCTCGTAGCTGGGAAGTGGAGGGGATGAAGGTGGGCTATTGACCTATCAAACTTCAGCGTGAAATTTCGCGCGTTTTATTCCGTCGTCCGACGGGAATCCGGCGCGGAGCGGGCGCGTGAAAAACCTGCCAAAGGGCGAAAATCCGCTACACGCCGATGTGTGTTCCGTTCCATTTGACTGCACAGATGTCAGGTTCCGCGCGTAAGGCGGGCGGAGTTCTTGGAAGGACGCCCGCGTCGGAATCGCGATGTGTGTCCCTAGCCTTACCGGTGCAAACGAACGGCTGGACGTACCATGCTCCGGGTAGTCTCAAAATATGCTTTAGTTCAAGATCAGCACCTCAAGATCCTCGTCACATGGGTTTATTATTCTGCTGGACATACGTATAGAAATTTCGGCTGTTCATTTATTGTTTCTTTCATGTGCAGTTATTGGAATGGCTATTTTTGATGGTTTCCTTCAATTTTGGCACCCCAAATACACGAATTAGGCTCGGCTTTTTTGTTAACAGATTATTTTTTATCATTGATGGTACCATTTAATTGTCTTCATTCACCTTTTGATACTACTTCTAGCGTTATTATACAAATGTATGGTGATTTCGGAAAATTCCCCATGTTTTTGACTAATAAAAAATGAATTTCGGGAGCTTAACCTTCGTTACGACCTCAATTCTTCACCCTTTAGCCAAAAAGCCAAAGGGCCCTTTAGCCAAAGGTTAAGCTCCCGAAATTCATTTTTTATGAGTCAAAAACCTGGTAAATTGTCTGACATCATCATAAATTTGTATAATAACACTAGAAGTAGTATTAGTTGGTGAATCAAGACAATTAAATGGCACTAGCATTGTTCAAAGATAATAAGATCTGTAAAAAACAGCCCAGTGTTCCTTCATTACGGAATCGTGTGCTAGAAGGCTAGGTCTTCATCCAGAGGACTTCCAGGGGAATATCATTGGTATTGGACAGGTAGCATTGGCTGACATTCAAGGTGTCTTAGACTGTTGCTTACGCTCACCCACAGATCCCACTCTTTTCAATACAAGTGCAGTGGCTCTGAATCATATCACCGGCAACCTTCCTCAGATGAATATTCCCGTAAATTTACGTAAAAACTATTCTAAGTTCGCACTTGCTGAGGTTAATTTTTGGAGGTCAAGCCTAATCGAATTTTTGTTGGGTGGAGACCTATTTCATGGTATCTTTTCAGGGAAACCTATACACATTGCTCCCAATATACCATAGGTAACGCCAACCATTTTTGGATATGTTGTTGGCGGTCGGTTTCAAAAACCAAATCAGCAGCACAGTAGGTACTGTGGCGTTATTAGTTCAATACGACGAGCTTGCTGGGATTATGAAGCGGTTTTGGGCGGTTGAGGAGGTAGAAGAGCGGAAGTTGACATCACCTGATGACTCTTTCTGCGAGAATCACTTCACGAGTACACATTACAGGACACCCTCTAGGAGATACGTAGTTTCACACCCCTTCAAGGAACCCCTACCTAATTTGAGCAGCTCTCACTATCTAGCTGCCAAACGTTTTCAAACTATTGAGCAGAAACTATCCAAGAACCCTGACATAAGGCCTGCCTATTCAACATTCATGCAAGAATACTACTTAGACCTGAATCATATGTCACTTACGTCTGATCCAGCAGCGTACACTATACCGCTATACGCTGTTTTCAAGGCAAACGGGGTCAATCCTAAACTACGGGTTGTTTTTGATGCATCATGTACCACTTGTCATGGAAGTCTGATTACCTCCACGCTGGCCCAACCCTCCAGAATGATATCGGAAATATAATCTTAAGGTTCATAAGACATAAAGTTGTCTTTACTACTGATATTGTTAAAATGTTCCGCCAGGTTCTTCTTGATCCGAAGGATCGCGAGTTCCAACATGTTGTGTGGAGGTTTAACCCCAGTGACTAACTCAGTAGTTATCAATTTTGAACACGACAACCTATGGAACCAAGCCAGCAACTTACCTCGCAATCAGGACGCTGCATCAGTTAGTAAAATATGAGATGCACATGTACATTTGCTCAAGGCAAAGACTAAGTTGGGTCCTCTGAAGCCCCTCACCATTCCAAGGTTGGAACTTTCTGCTGCTATTCTGCTTTGCAGGTTGTTAAAATCCCTCCAGAGTTTTCTGGATGATCTGCGACCTACCAATCAATATTGGTTTTCAGATTCGACTGTGGTTTTGGGTTGGCTTGCTACCGAACCTTCAACGTTGAAGACATTCGTTGCACATAAAGTGGTCGAAATAATAGAAACTACCAATGTGAAGGATTGGCATCATGTTAACACTCAGGAGAACCCAGCAGATTGCTCATCTAGAGGGTTGCTTCCTTCCGATATCCTATTGCATGCACTTTGGAGTAGTGGACCACACTGGTTACTCTCACACTCTTCTGAATGGCCCATTATTAGCACCTTTGGAATTCCCATCGAGACTTTGCCAGATGTTAAAGGCACATGCTTGGTTTCCGAGATAACATCACCACCCTTCTTGGTGTGGATGGAAAGGTTTTCCTCTTTTCCCAAAATCTGTAGGATCATGTCGTATGTGATACGATTTTTGAGATCAAAGATGGGATGGCCGTTAGGCAGGAGAAGCATTATTAAAAAAATGGGCCAAGCCAAATCTATCGAAACAATTGCCAAAATTCTGAAGAGACTTCCACCTATTTCTGTTCAGGAATATAATGAATCAACGGTAATCTTAATAAGGATTGTGCAAGCCTTTCATTTTGAAAATATGATGGTCGAATCGAAGAGGCCAAGCTGTTTTCTTCATATTTATCGTCTCAATCCTGTTCTCGATGTCCGCGGTATCATCAGGGTGGGCCGCAGATTGACCAAGGCACCTATAACTGAGGGTGCCAAGCATCCTATCTTGCTCCCAGGCAAATGCCACTTCACTCGAATTTTGGTGGACCATCATCACCAAATACATCTACACCTCGGCCCATTTGCTATACACGCACTTCTGCAGAATTCCTTTTGGATTTTGTCTGCCCGTGTCATCGTTAGGCAGAGAATTTATTGCTGCGCTCAGTGCTTCAAAATCACTCAACAACCTAAGGCTCCATTTATGGGAGATCTTCCTAGTTCTCGATTTGCGGAGGGAAGGGCGTTTCTAGAGACTGGAGTGGATTCTGCTGGTCCGCTGCTGATCAGAGAATAACTTCGTCGTAAGGCACAAAGCTCTAAGGCCTACCTGTGCCTGTTTATACATATGGCTTCAAAGGCCGTGCATCTGGAGTTGGTATAAAGCCTGTCCACTCCTGCCTTCTTAGCAGCATTGGACAGATTCATAGCTCGTAGGGGTCTGCCTGTCCACATCCACTCAGACAATATTCGGGCAAGTCGCGAGCTTAAGGAACTGCGAGAGTGGTACATGAGAAAAGACACTGGTGATTCAGTAACTCAGAACCTAGCTCTCAAGGGTGTGGACTGGTCGTTCAATCCTCCTGCTTCTCCTAATTTCTGGGGTTTGTGGGAGGCAAACATCAAGGCCACCAAAGCTATCCTCAAACAAATGTTTGAGGAAACGCCATTGACGTTTGAAGAGTTGAGCACATTGTTTTGCTGAATTGAAGCTGTACTCAACTCCCGCCCAATATGCCCCATTTCTAGCGATCCGGAATGCATGGAGGCGTTGACGCCTGGCCACTTCTTAATTGGAGCACCTCTGGTGGCAAGACCAGAACATGTTCTCCTAGGCCTGCCCCAGAATAGGTTGTCGTGTTGGCAACCAATTCAGCAGAGAGCCCAGCACTTTTGGAAAAGATGGAGAAGAGAATAAACTTGCACCAACTCCAACTTCGAACCAAGTGGACTCAACAGGTACCTAATCTTGAGCTTGGTGAGCTGGTCATTCTTAAGGAACGTAAGGAACCTCCTTCCCATTGGACATTAGCAAGGATTGTCAGTACTAGTCCGGGAACGGATGGTGTTACCAGAGTTGCAGAAGTCAGAACAGCCTCCGGAACATTCACAAGGCCAGTCTCCAAGCTACTTTCCCTGAAACCCATCACTGATCCAGAAAACCCTTCCTAGTAATCCTTTGAATTCTTAAATCTTGCATGTAAAATTTGGTGGGCGGGATGTTGACGCCGTCACCTGTGGCTGTGATGGGTGGATTGTTGGGAGCCGATGGACTGCTGTGGATTGTGTATGCGTGTATGTGTGTGTCTGTTTGTACGTGGTTTGGTCGTTGTTCTTCGACCTTTTGCGACCCTCGCTGGATTCACGATGACTCATCACCCATACTAGACACTTTGCAGCACTCACTCTCGCTTGCTATTCCGATCTAGTCGCAACCATTTTTTCCTTTCGCTCGAGCTCAAGCCTCAAGTTGCAAACCCACGTGGAACCGGCGAAATTTTCCGGTATTTTTTTCATTGGTGGCCACCAGCAGTCTTCGCCGTGCGATCTCTATGCAGGATCCTGCCAAGCATGGACATTTCAGTTACCTTAGATTGGTGCTGATCGGACCTCGCCAATTATCTGCCCTGCCAAGAACGTCTTCTTCGCGCCGCATCGTGATTCCTCGTCAACATAAACAGAATTTCCTCGAACTTTAAATAACTATCCATTCATTTTGTGTCAAACCACATTAATCCAACATTCTGACGTGTAGGTATCAGTCTCACTCAAACCCCTTCACCTCATAGCTTGCCATCTTCAACTTAGTTCCGGCATGCCATATGTAGGTATGGATATTGCATGTAACAATTTGTACTAAGGTATATCACAATACATCATCTTATACAGTCCACTATAAGTCGAAACATTATTTATTCATACACCCGAGGCAATAAGCTAGTCATTTGGTTTCTAAAATATACATTTGATTTGATCCAGCATCTCTGTCAAACAATCGGGACAAATAATTATAATTAGGCAAAGATTCTCCATTTGTCCGACAGCTTGCTTCCATGATTTGCAATCACACACGGCTCATCCTCTGTCAGGATACTGGATATCGACTTTGATCCTCAATCATGATCCAATCTTCAAACTTTTTTGCAGTAAGGCGAGCAATATACTCACTAGTTGAGGATTGCGCTCCTTACTCTGGAAATCGTATTTTTTGGAACAGTTTTTATTGTTTCAACTGAGACCAACTCCCAAGCTTTACATTCTGAGTCAGCTGCAGCCTAGTGAGTGTGCTACGTTATAAACGGGGTCTTGATTCAGTGAAACGGGTAAATAGCAATGCAAAAGTCACTTCCGTTCAGTTCTGGCTGAATTGAACTGTTTAAATGGGAATTCCTATTAAGCGGGCTGTTAATAAGCGGGGACCACTGTAGTTATTCGTGGGAGCAAATGAAGAAAAATGTTGCATATCTTGCATAATTTTCTTATTCTCTATTCATAGCGATTTCCAGTTGATGAAAGAATGGTACGCTAGAATTTATGTTGAGTGAAGGTTTTTTATGGAACCAATAATTTTTTGATGGACACCGAACTTGAATTCCAATTCTTGTAGAGTTCTGAAACCACAGCAATTGAGTTTTACATCGTTGTCTGAAAATCTATTCAGCTGCAATGCATTCGGGCAGGCACAGTCGATCCCGAAGGTAGAGAGCTCATCAGTAATGTAGTACATATTTGAATCATTTAGCTAAACCTGCCGTCATCATACAAGTGTCAGTGAGTACGTACCTGTAAATTTGGTGAAGGGCGAATGGAAGATTTCTTAGAACTCCATAATATAGAGGTTTTTTCGGGTGGAACTGCTTCAACTCTACAAAGTTTTGCGCGGCAAACTAAAAATAACCCGTTTTGGTTTCTTATTCTGTGAATAATACACTTATGCATTCGCTCAGCAAAAAATTTTTGTAGCACCCCCCTCAAAATCTTTTCTTTTACATTTAAAAGTGCGTAGATTCTAAAACTGCAATAGCCCTCGCCGTATCATCCATATCTAACTTTATTTTCGGTCTTGAAAATGCGTTCTTTTGCACACAGGCTCCATTTGGGCCCTATTTGTGTCCCGGAACTTTGCAGCCCGACCGGAATATACTCAAGGGTGTTGTGGATGACAAGTCGTTTTAAAAATAGTTTTTTTGATGTTTTAGTAACATGAGCTTGTGAGGTATCGTTTTCCTGTTTTTTTAGGGCGAAGAGACCGAATATGAAGTCGACTTGGACCATCGAGTGGAAAATTGAAGTTCTAACGAAGTTTCAGCCGCCAAAATTTATTTTTGTTAGTCAAAAACATGGGAAATTGTCTGAAATCACCATAAATGTGTATAACACTAGAAGTAGTATTAACAGGTGAATCAAGACAATTAAATGGCTCTATCAATGATCGAAGGTTATTTGTCAAAAATAGGCGCCCAACTCGAGTTTTTGGGGGCCAAAATTAGTCAAAACCATCAAAAATAGCTATTTGAATTGTGGTGGCTATAGGTAAGAGGCGTGGCGAGGTGAGGTGAGGAGCGGTGAGCGAGAATGGAGGAGAAGGTTGCTGGACGTAGCACCTAAAGGGTATCACCTATACCTGCCAGGAAGGTTACCACCACTAAAGGTACTAGAGAGAGTTTGCCCAGTGGTTCCACCAATGCTGGTTATCACCAATGCTGGTTCCACCAGTCTGGGTTCTTTTGTGAGAAGAGGTAAGGAGGCTTGAGAGGAGAGAGAGTGATAAGTCGGCGAATTAAGGAGAGCGTAGAACGAGGTGACAGGCGTAGCCAGCGAGTTTATATAGTGCCCACTCCACTCTACTCTAGTCCGGAGGACTAGTGGGGAGTGAGTGAGCCTATGCGCCTGAGGTCACGTAAGCCACCTCACCCCTTGCGTTTGTTAGCTTGAACAATCTTATGGTATACAACGTATGATGGTCTGGGAGGATCACGACATGAATTATTGCGCATGAAAGAAACGTAAATGAACAGTAAACATTTCTGTAGAATAATAAATGCATGTAGCAAGGACTTGGCAGCGTTTTTCATAAGTGACTTCCTTGTGCAACGCACGGGTCTTCCTACTGGCAACTCGCACTTCACACTTCACCGGGGTTATTAATGAATTCGGCATTCTTTTCTGATCCGTTTGGTGTTGCATCACTGGAAGGTGACGTGTCCCTAATCGCTGACCTTCCAATATATTGGTTCTCCTCTGTAAATTTCCACACGGCGGTCTCGCCGGTATCACACTTTCATTACAGGTTTTTGTTAAATGACTGGCTGACGGGTCGTGTGTCGAGCACAAGCGGTAGCGGGATAGAAATGTTCATTAGAGCGAAGCCATCGCCAAGCGCGACGCCATCCTTCCATGCGGCGGCGGTAGAAGTTGTGATGCATCGTTTGATCTCCACCAAAAATGTCGTCCTCATATATATATATATATATATATATATATATATATACACACGATAATTTCGCGTAACTTATGTTTTCCGACGGACTTGACAGAATAAATAGCCCCCTCCCTATGTCTCACCACAAGCCCTATCACTCTCTTCAAGTTCAGACGAAGGTCGAGATGTACATTGTTCGACTGGATTATCGGAGCAGGTCAACTGATGATGGCCACCTATGGATTTGAAGTCCAGCAGATAAGGCCACCTCAAGACAGCCAAGTCAAGTGTAGAACGAAGCTCTTACTCCAACCCTGATAGATAAGTTGTGTTACGGCTGGTCCAATGAATCTGAAGTAACACATGCCTACTCGTAATAAGAAAGTTTATGCAGACTTCCGAGCGAAAATTCATAAGGCAAGGAAAACGAACCCCCATTAGAAATACGACATTAGAATATGACGGACTGGGTATGCATCTGGAACTCGATTAGGACTACAATTCTTTGTCGTACAAACGTAATAATTAAGCTCGGTCATCGAGTGGCCATTTGTGAACAAAGCAGCTGGATATGAGCGAGGGACGCGTTGTGATAGGTTGGTCGCAATAATTTATTTGTCGAGTAGGGGCTTTCTATTCGTATTCAAGACTGCGCAATCGCTCTAGTTGCTGTTGCTCGTATTCCGAGTCGGATGGGCTGCATGAGCTGTCTATAATAGTTTCCTCGTCATAGGTAAACCAGTAAAATTGAGCAGTTCGAGAGTTCACTAGTCAACGAAGCATTGTGCTAGGAAGTTCAGGACGCGTTGTAATTGGTCGATCAGTCTACAGACTATAATGCACTGCATTATTGTGTTACAATCCTGTTATACCGGGTGATTCCTGAGACTTCCCGAAAAAAAAAAAATTAAGTGAAACCTCACATCAAATTGAGAAGAATGCCGAACGGGGTTCCAAACACCGTAAATTAGTGTAGTTTTTGAAGTTTTTTCGTCAGAAATCCAATATTTCCCATTAACACTTGAGTTTCTCCTCTACATTCTCATTTGTTTCTACTTTTGACCCCATTTTTGAAAACTTCGTTAAACTTCACCTTCCATTTGTGAGCTTTAGGAAACACGGATGGTCGATACAATGTGAAACCCGTGTTTCGACGATCTTCTCCGTTTCACGGATGTGATGTTTCACTCAATTTTTCTTTCGGACTTATAAGGAATCACCATATATTCACACAAAGAAAATCACTGTTTTAAATAAATGAGAGTTAACATCGACTTGAGTACATTCATCATATGTTTTGGCACAAAAATGTTCAAATCTTGTTAGTTAAAATCGCACCAATAAAGAGATTGTACCATAATTATTTTATTGCATGGTATCCTTTAGGGATGATACATTGTCACGATAGATAGATAGATAACAAAACATCGATTTATAAACTATATAATATGTAGCTATATCAACAGCTATACAATTCAAACTATGTACTAATATACAAACGTAGTCTACGAATATGCAACCCATTCTACTACTATTCGAGGCTTATCGCTAAAAACCCATCCACTAAACCGGTGAAACCGTCTCTTCAGTGCTTTCTTCGGTTGGCGAGTAGATAAATATTCAGTGAATTTTCAAGGAAATTTTTAGTAGGCAAATCCGTTTCAGAGCATCCTGAATTAGTCCCAAGATTTTAACAAAATTTATATATACATATATTTATATTTATACATCTTTATTTACGTGTCACTCCAGACATATCTGGTACCCAAACCAGATGGTTCTTCTCCTTTTATATTTAATTTAAAGGTACTAAATAATTATGTGGAAGCACCTCATTTCAAGCTCGAAGATCACAGAACCCTTGTACGCCTCTTCAAACCAGGGTTTTTGGGTACCAATATACCTCAAGGATGCATACTACGCTCTACCTATTCACAAAGATTATCACAGATATTTAGCGTTTGATTATAAGGAAGTTAGTTATATCTTCAAATGCCTCCCTTTTGGAGTGCTCCTTTAATTTCACAAAACTGATGAAGCCAATACTGGTCAGTCTTAGATCAAAGGATGATTTTTGTCTATGTGCCCCCGCCAGAAACTCTGAACGGCGAAGCAACCAACACTAGGTACCACATCCCTGTTAACTTCCCTGGGATCCATGATAAATTGGAAAAAGTCTATGTGACTCCATCTACGCTTTTGGTTTATTATTCTGTGAATAGTACACCTATGTATTCGCTCACCAAACATTTTTCATGACACCCCCTTAAAATTTTTTCTTTTCCGTTTCAAGGTGCGTAGATTCCAAAAATGCTATGTCCGTCCGTCGTCCGCCGTCCGCCGTATCACGTGTACCGGCTTTATTTTCGGTCTAAAAAATTCGTTCTTTCGCACACACACGCTCCCACACACACACACACGCTCCACACACACCCCACACATGCTTCATTTTGGCCCTAGTTGTGTCCCCAAAACTTGCAGCCCGATCGGAATATACCCAGGGGTGTTAGGAGTGAAAATGTGTATAAAAATAGGTACTTTTTGTGTTTTAGTAACATGTTAGCAACATGAGCTTTTGAGGTATCGTTTTCCATGCTTTTGGGACGAGAAGACCGAATATGAAGTGGATTTTGACCAAAGAGTGGAAAACTAGGGTTCTACCAAATGTTCAGCTCCCGAAATTGATTCTTTATGAGTCAAAAACGTGGGAAATCGTCTGAAATCACCATCAGTTTGTGTAATAACATCAGAAAAAGTGTCAACACGTGGATCAAGACGATTAAGTGGCACTACCAATGGTCAAAGATAATTTGAAAAAAAAAAAAAAAAGGAGCGTACCTACCTAATTTGTGTTTTGGGGGCCAAAATTGGTGGAAACCATCAGAAATTGCTATTTAAATTATTTCACATGAAAGAAACAATAAATGAACAGCCAGCATTTCTGTAAGTATGTCCAATAGAATAATAAACCCATGTGACAAGGAATTTGCAGCGTTTTGGGTTTCATTTTTGACTCTGTCAACCGCACTACTCCACTCCCTCAAGACAAGCAAATTAAAGTTAAAGCTGATATTTTCCATCTTCTTGAAAACAAAAAACGGTGCAAAGTCCTTGTCACTTTGGTTTATTATTATACTGGACATACGTACAGAGATTTTCGCTGTTAATTTATTGTTTCTTTCATGCGCAGTATTTGAAATGACTATTTTTGATGGTTTCCAGCAATTTCGGCTCCCAAAAACACGAATTCCGCTCGATTTGTTTAAAACAGATTATTTTTGATCATTGATAGTACAATTTAACTGTCTTGATTCACCTGTTGATACTACTTCTAGTGTTACTGTACAAATGGATGGAGATTTCAGACAGTTTCCCATGTTTTTGATTAAAAAAAAATTAATTTCGGGAGCTCAACCTTCGTTACAACCTCAATAATTCTTCACTCTTCGGTCAAAATCAACCTACTATTCGGTATTCTCGCCCTGAAAACATGGAAAACGATACCTCACAAGCTCATGTTCACTAAAACCTCAGAAATACCCTTATTCGAACCCCCTTAAAAACCCTTATCGAAAACCCTTATTCTGACACCTATTTTTCTCCCATGGCACCCCTGGGTGTATGCCGATCGGGCTGTCGAGTATCGGACCACAACTAGGTCCAAATGTGTTCCTATATGGGGACCCAAACTGTGAGCGGAAGAGCGACGATTTTAGACAAAATTTAACGTAAATTTAAGGCTGAAACTTCGTTAGAACCTCAATTTTCCACTCTTAGGTCAAAACCGACTTCAGATTAGGTCTTCTCGTCCCGAAAACTTGGAATGCGATATCTCAAAAGCTGATGTTCCTAACATGTTACTAAAACACAAAAAGTACAGCTATTTTTATACCTATTTTCACTCATAACACCCCTGGGTATATTCCGATCGGGCTGCAATGTTTCGGGACACAACTAGGGCCCAAATGGTAAATTTAAGGCTTAAACTTCATTAGAACCTCAATTCTCCCTCTTTGGTCAAAATCGACTTCATATTCGGTCTTCCCGTCCCGAAAACATGGAAAATGATACCTCTATAGTTACTAACATGGTCTTGAATACATAGGTGTATTATTCACAGAATAATAAACCGAAACTAAAAACAAAAAACTAAAAACTAAACAAAAACGCTGCAAAGTCCTTGTCACATGGGTTTAATATTCTACTGGACATACCTACAAAGATTTGGGCTGTTTATTTATTGTTTCTTTCATATAAAATAATTGAAATAGCTATCTCTGGTGGTTTCCACCAATTTTGTCCCCAAAAACTCGAATAAAGAACGCTCCTTTTTTTCCCCTAAATAAATTTTCTCTGATCATTGATAGTACCATTTAATCGTCTTGATCCACCTGTTGACACTTTTTCCTGTGTTATTATACAAATTGATGGTGATTTCAGACGATTTCCCAGGTTTTTGACTCATAAAAAAGCAATTTTGGGAGCTGAACATTTGGTAGAACATCAATTTTCCACTCTTTGGTCAAAGTCGACTTCATATTCGGCTTCTCGTCCAAAAACATGGAAAACGATACCTCAAAAGCTCATGTTACTAACATGTTACTAAAACACAAAAAGTAGGTACCTATTTTTATACACATTTTCACTCATAACACCCCTCGGTATATTCCGTTCGGGCTGGTTTGTTATTCTGTGAATAATACACCTAGGTATGTAATCGCTCAGCAAAAAATTTTTATTACACTCCCCTCAAAATTTTTTCTTTTACGTTTCAAGGTGCGTAGATTCCAAAAATGCAATGTCCGTCCGCGGTCCGCCGTCCACCGTACGCCGTCCGCCGTATCACGTGTACAGGCTTCATTTTCGGTCTAAAAAATTCGTTCTATCGTTCTTTTATTGGGTACTCCCCCAGGTGTTAACGAAAATGGGGCCCATTTGCTGAAAAAAAAAAGAAAAGAAAATGAACGAATTTTGAGAGGCAAAAGAAATCAAGTAATTTGAAAAGCGTGGGAACTCCACTATATCCGGCCCCGATCATGATTGGTTTGACGTCAGCAGTTGTTAAGCCCGTTAGAGGGTTGATAGCAGCAGTTGCCTGCCCGATTCAAATACGTTCTTATTTTATTTTGATCAGCCATTGTAACTGGGCATTTTCCTTTGAAAACGATAAAAATAAATTAATAAATTCTTCATTAGCACTAACATAAAATCCAACCTCCATGTCTTTTCATATTCCGCATGGTCCTTATTAAGAATCTAGCACCCGAATTTCGAAACGCGATCCCACTGTGATTGCCCTCTAAATGGGCTGTTTTATGCGCGCTAGATCCAAAGCACGGAGGATGTTGAGCCATATGCTATATGGACAAACGCTTCGACCAAGATATTTTATGACTGTTGTTATTCCTAGATCTGTAAATAAAGAATATCCGAAGACCAGCACCACAAAAATCACACTCAGCGTAGCCTTTTTTGCTGAAGACATATCCACCAGCTGGAGAGTTCACACCTAAAGACATATACGACCGTTACGCATCATTCGAAGCGAAATGAGCATGGAAAAGAGTACTGCAGTTACCTACAGCTTCCTAAGCAAAACCGTGATCCGCTAACTTATTTGTATTATGTCATCACGAGGATGAGCCCAGTTCTGAAGAATCTCCGAACTCAGAAGGGTGAGAGTGTTGCGTTGGCTTCGTTCTGAATGTTGCGACCACCTGCATAGTCCAAAGTGCTCGATTTGTGTCTTGGATGTGTTCAGTACTAGTCTGTTCATCGAACAAAACTGTTCAACGATGCATTTCGCACATCTGATTAGTGATTTCAAGTTTCTTCCCCCCCCCCCCCCACAAGTTTTCCTGGAGAAAACTTGTACGTATTCTCTCTTACAAATCCCTATAAATTATCTCAAAAATTAAAAAAATTACTAAATTACCCCGTTTGTTCTCCGAGTCATGGACGGACTTCGTGGAAGGGTTCAGTTCTTTGGGTATTACTTGTCATTGACGGGGTCAGTGACCCTTCTCGATAGACCAGGAGGTGTGCCCACCCCTTCTAAGGTAGGGGCGTCGGGCCTCCATTCATAAGTGGCATTTCCCCCACCTAAATCGTAATAACAATACTATTCGGTTGATACTCATCCGATTTTCAAATTTCAAACAGATTTGAACTCCAAATAAATATCCTTAGCGCGCCTGGACCTTCAAATTTGAAACTAGGTTTTTTAAATAGGGTTTTTGTTTTGTTTTTGTGGAAAATTTGAAATGAAAATAGAAAAATGAGTGTCATATTAATTCTACGTACTCATGGTTTACAAATCAATTTTCAGGAGGAACAACAGACACTGCCTTGGTATCATATTATCATCTCTGATCGCACTCTCCTTATCTTCATTCCCTCTTTCTATCATTGGAGTCCTTACTATTTTGGATTCTGTCAATCCACATCTCTTGACAATTTTTTCTATAAACTTTCTCTGGTGTAGAAACAATCTTCCATTCACTTTATCTCGGACTATCTCCAATCTCAAAAATTTTTGGGGTTCTCCAAGATTGGTGATGGGCCGTTTCTTTCTCTGAATTTCATCAAGTTTCTCTAAGGGTAGTGTGAAGTTTATCCACCAGAATCTACCATCATACTTACCAGCTTTGATTTTTTCACCTGTAGACTCGTCAGATATGATTACATTCATATTAGTGAATAAGGCGGTCAACCCACTATCTATGATTTTACGTAATGAAAACAAATTTTCTGCAAGATTTGGTGCGTAAAGAACATTTTCTAAACAACTTAAGTAGGGGTATTATGGGGCTTTTACGGCAAATTCGACCTTGAAGTTATCTGATAACACTGATAAGAAGGTCGCTGACGTCATGACCTCTGACGTCACGGTCTCAGCTGATGTGATGCCACAGCCTCCATGTCCATGGATGTTATAAAGTGATTTATGACCCATGGATGAAGTCAAGCTACAGTATCCATGTAAATTCCTCCTTAACTGGTTCCCGCCAATCTTTCAAATGCTCTTTCCCACTAATTTTCAAATACCTCCTCTCCTCCCCTCGTCTAATAATAGGTTATATCAGCTGGTAATCAATCTCCCGCCAATTTTTGAATCCAGTTTTCAACTGTCAAGGCTTTTCCCTCTCATTTTCAAAAATACTCCCCCCTCGCCCCCCACCCATGAATGACATAAGACCAGCTGTTTACCAAATCCCCGCCTTTTCAAACTGTCATCGCCCTCCCCTCCCCAAGTGAAATAAAAGGTTAGATCAGCTGGTTATCAATCTCCCGCCTTACCGCCAATTTTTGAATCCAGTTTTCAACTGTCAAGGCTTTTCCCTCTCATTTTCAAAAATACTCCCCCCTCGCCCCCCCACCCATGAATGACATAAGACCAGCTGTTTACCAAATTCCCGCCTTTTCAATCTGTCATTGCCCTCCCCTCCCCTCGTCTAATAAAAGGTTAGATCAGCTGGTTATCAATCTCCCGCCTTACCGCCAATTTTTGAATCCTGTTTTCAACTGTCAAGGCTTTTCCCTCTCATTTTCAAAAGTACTCCCCCCTCGCCACCCCACCCATGAATGACATAAGACCAGCTGTTTACCAAATTCCCGCCTTTTCAAACTGTCATTGCCCTCCCCTCCCCTCGTATAATAAAAGGTTAGATCAGCTGGTTATCAATCTCCCGCCTTACCGCCAATTTTTGAATCCTGTTTTCAACTGTCGAGGCTTTTCCCTCTAATTTTCAAAATGCTCACCCCCTCCCATGAATGACATAAGACCAGCTGTTTACCAAATTCCCGCCTTTTCACACTGTCATCTCCCTCCCCTCCCCTCGTCTAATAGTAGGTTAGATCAGCTGGTTGTCAATTTCCCGCCTTACCGCCAATTTTTGAATTTCCCCCACTCCCCCCCCCACCCCCTCGGCTGATGTTCACTTTACCTCCAGTTCAAGGCTTTTCCCTCTCATTTTCAAAAATACTCCCCCCTCGCCCCCTCCCATGAATGACATAAGACCAGCTGTTTACCAAATTCCCGCCTTTTCAAACTGTCATCTCCCTCCCCTCCCCTCGTCTAATACGAGGTTAGATCAGCTGGTTGTCAATCTCCCGCCTTACCGCCAATTTTTTAATTTCTCCCACTCCCCCCTCGGCCATCAGCTGATGCTCCAACGGCCAAGGCTTTTCAAAATACTCCCCCCTCCCATGAATGACATAAGACCAGCTGTTTACCAAGTTCCCGCCTTTTCAAACTGTCATCGCCCTCCCCTCCACTCGTCTAATAAAAGGTTAGATCAGCTGGTTATCAATCTCCCGCCTTACCCCCAATTTTTGAATCCAGTTTTCAACTGTCAAGGCTTTTCCCTCTAATTTTCAAAATGCTCACCCCCTCCCATGAATGACATAAGACCAGCTGTTTACCAAATTCCCGCCTTTTCAAACTGTCATCCCCCTCCCCAACACTCCACCTGATCATATGGTTTCCCTATCATTATCAAATACCCCACCCACGCCCCCTTTTCGGAAACCCTCCCTCCCTCCATCCCCCACAACTTGGATCAGTTCATGGATCATAATATGTAAATTATAAGATCCATCGTTTTCCACATGTCTTTCACGTGGCCTTTGGTTTTCCCCTTCCCAATCCCTCAAATATTCATTTACCCTTCTCAACCTTTATCATAATGACCTGTTGTGACGTCATGCCCTGTTACTATTATTTTTTGGGGCGTTATCCCACCACGACCACTCCCCCTCAGGAATAAGCTGATGTTATTTTTTACCCCCCTCCCCACGCCGCTATTTCAACCGATAATAATAATCTGTACACATTCCCGCTCATTTCGACAACATCAAAATTTTTAGGGTGGGCCAAACATTTGGGCAACTGGTTTAACGTAGACCCCAACGAGTTTAGGCTCTTTTTATAGCTCTCAATCAGACGATAAGGGTTACGATAGGTATAGATAAAGGTCTTCAATTATTTTTTTTCGGGTGTAGACCAACCTACGTAGGCTTGTTGGGGGGTTCAAAAGAAAGCGATTTTTCTGGGAGAATCGACATCTATCATGGATGAACCAAAAAGTAAGATGCTGTCCAATTTCGGTGGTGGTCCTCTATTTGACAGGTGCTGGATGTCGAGTAGGTAGGGTCATAGCTGTGTAACCCCTCAAACGAAAGCTCTTTCAGTAGACGTGACGAATATAGGAACCTCGAACCCCTTAAAACACCCAAAATTTACCAAATTTCGAGAAAGAAGTACAAGAAAGCATTGATATTTACAAGGAGAGCAGAAACAAGAAGGAGCTATCGGTAGATTGAAATATGGAAACACGCGAGGAATACCTCGGTTAGCGTTGAAGGAGAAAAAAGGGGTGTAATATGAGGCGCTACATCAGCAAGCTGCGGGAACCTCGGGACTCGTCCGTTTTGACGCAAGTCGTTGCAGTCGATAGAATCAATCATCTTCACCATCCATCCTTTGAACTTCCTTCAGGTACCTATGTGTACTACATTGTGAAATATACCTGTACTTTGAAATAAATGTACTTAGGTTCCAGTGTTTGAAACATATAACCTACACCAACAATAATATTTTAGAATGCTCATCATCAGTTTCGTAATTACCGATTTTCCTATCACCACAGCCGAAAATATTTTATAATCATCATCGTCGTTCTTGAGTCAGGTGTGGAAGAAAGGATTTCAACACAAAAATTCACACATGTTAGTAAAAAAATCGATATTTTCTCAATAATTATTCACGTAGGTATATATTCGATAACTAGTAGGTACCATTAGAAATGAGTTCATACAGATTTGTTTGCTATGGGGCCTGTACAACTACTAGTAAAATAAAAAATAACTAATAACTAAATGAAAGTGTGATGAATTTAAATTTATCATCACGGTGGCGTGAAGGAGTGAGTAGATGAGAGCGAGGGAATTTCACCTAGGCGGCGGTAATCCACCGATGTAGGTGAGAGGAAGGAAATTCACCCAGGCGGCGGTAATCCACCGATGTGAGTGAAGGAAGGAATCTCGTCTAGGCGGCGGTAATCCACCGATGTAGGCGAGAGGAAGGAAATTCACCCAGGCGGCGGTAATCCACCGATGTGGGTGAAGGAAGGAAGGTGCTTGTCTAGGCGGCGGATATCCACCGATGTAGACAAGAGGAGAAGGTAGGAGGTGAATTCCCAGAGCGGCGGATACCACCAGGCATCTGGGAGGAGGAAGGTAGAGAGAGAAGAGAGAGCTGGTTAGAGGAAGTGTCGAATGAAGCTAAAGCCCCAGGATCCAGGGTTATATAGGAACTGGAGGCCTCTCCCTCCAACTCCCCTGTTGGGAGTTTTGGGGGGGGCCCAGGTTGTGTCCCCTGGATTCTGTTGCCTGTCTCCCCACTCAGATGTTTATTAGCGGAAGGTAATTTTTACATAGGAATATTGGTGAGAGCTTTAAGGTTGTAGTGGAGTGTTCCCGGGAGGGACTCACGACAGAAAGTATAAAACGTCACATCGATCATATTAAAATTCGAAATAATTTATTTTTGAACCGATCTGCGGAATCAGTAAGGCATGTCATAAGTGCATAATCACTGGAGTCGTCCTCGCCAAAAAGATCCGACATTCTCCTGTTACTATTATTTTTTGGGCGTTATCCCACCACGACCACTCCCCCCTCAGGAATCAGCTGATGTTATTTTTACCCCCTCCCCACGCCGCTATTTCAACCGATAATAATAATCCCGTTCATTTTGGCAACATCAAAATTTTTACGGTGGGCCAAATATTTGAGCAACTGGTAGACCCATCGAGTTTAGGCTCTTTTTAAAGCTCTCAATCACGCGATAACAATTACGATATAGATAAAGGTCTTCAATCATTTTTTCGGGTGTAGGCCCACGTGTAGGCCCACCCATCAGTGACAGCTGATGTGATGTCACAGCCTCCTACATCATGACCGCCAATTTTTGAATTTCTCCCACCACAACCACTCCCCCTTCAGGAATCAGCTGATATTCTCTTTCCCTCCAGTTTTTAACCGCCAATTTTCAAACATGACTTCATAAAAATGATAACCTATACGTTTTCCCGCACCCCTTTTCGGAAACCCTCCCTCCACCACACCTTTAACACAACTTGGATCAGTTCATGGATCATATGTAAATTATAAGATCCATCGTTTTCCACATGTCTTTCACGTGGCCTTCGGTTTTCTTCTTCCCTAACCTCTCATCACCTAATGTTTTTCGCTCAGCCGGAAAAGGGGTGAAACATGAAACCAACACACGCTAAAAAATTCCTCTTGGGATAATGCCAACGCCAGTCTGGCGATAGGTCCATTACCGTGAGAGCAGGTTGGTACAGGCTCTGCTGAGTTAGTAGAAAACTGAAAATCATTGTGGAAGTGTCAGATTTCTTTCTTGGAAAAAAGATGACACCTGTCTAAAGGGAGGCCTGAGACTGCGTCAGCAGGTTTGTACCATCTTGAAATCATCTCTCCCACTCTCCTAGAAAGCAGACATTCGTAGTCACACCACCAAGGAGTAATCATCTTCCTCGCGAGCAATCACTAATTTTCAACCGTAAGTAAAACCTGAATATTATCTTGTTGATGATCTCAACTTTATGATCTCTTTATTTTCTTATATAATATTAATGTTGGTACTTCATTTTCAGATGAACTCTTTGCTTACTAAGCTGCAAAAATCTGCAACCATTGTGGAACTGCGGTCTTTGGAATCTCTCCAGCTTGGGACTCCGTACGCAGTTGTAAAATTGGTTTGGATGCAAACCAAATACGGGCCTGCTGTACAGGCCTATCTACAGGAATTGATCGATGGGCAACCTCTGGATGATGGCGACGTATTTCGGGTATTCCTACCAAAAAGGATAGCACAGGCCATCACCGAAGAGGAAACTGAGGGTTACAACTCTTCACAGATGTTATACACCCTCATTTACAGAGGAAAAATGGGAAACGCATTCGTCGTTGAATTTTTCTAAGTTAATAATTGTGTAACATTTTTAATTTGTTTTATAATAAAATATTTATAAATAAAAAAGAAAAAAAAAAAAAGGAGTGTGAACTTGAAAGGTTGTCACACACTGAACATTGCGAGGATGGGGCAATGTTTATTAAAAAAACCAAGAAGTTATTAGTCACCCTCACGTGTATAAAACACAAAATTTCTGCTATTATGAATTACTAGTACTCAACATGTCTCACCGTGAAGAGGAAAATTGTTATTGCTGCATCCTTAGATGTTTTGAGCATGTTGGAGATTGTGTTGACGGGATGACATGTAAAAAATGTCGTTACTTCAGTTTTTGCCATTGCAGATGTAAAACTTGGAAATGACAACAACAAAAGTCAGTAGAGGGTAGTCTCAAATGCAACATTTATTAAACTAACAAATAACGACCCCCTCCCTCTCTAGTTTTTTAATACCATGATTCATTTCACTCGCAACAAGAGAACTATAGTTAGTGTTGGTCTTGTGATCAGTGATGGTGGTACACGTTGAAAAAATTCGTTTTGGCAAGCGTGGACTCAAAGGAGTCGATATACGAACGGATGAAGACATAGGGTTGAAACAAGTTGTCATCTATAACAGGACAAACCGTATCGTTATACCTGCTGATGAATGGATCTTGATCGAGGAAAATCTACAAAGAAACTTGCCTGCTTACATCTCTCAAAGCTACAAGAAAATACGAAAGGAGGATCACCCAGTCATCATATCAGACACTTGGTTATTCAGAGTCCAGTTTGGTATTCCTTCTACACGTAAACATCGCTCGCTTGTTATATATGAAAAATTCGAATGGTTCATAGATTATGATCATAGCATTAACGAAATCGCTTTAACTCGTCGAGATGCTACACAGCTTTATGATAACCTACAGAAGATACATGATTACCTTTGCGTGACTCAAGGAACAGGAGTCGAAGTTGATTATCCACCAACTTTCGAGGGAGCGTTGGCCAACACATCAGAGCAGTACACATTTTGTCAACCAATCGTCTTTGAGAATCCTCAAAATGTAGCAGAAGCGAGTCTGCCCGCAACAGAAAAATTTGATCTAACGACTCAAGATTGGACTCACGTGTATGAGGAGATGAAACTAATAAGTCAAAGAGGATACGAACCATTGCGCGGAGAATTTTTTATGTCAAACTCAGTTCAAAGTTTTTAATTACGGTTTAAATAGTCATGAACTATACAAAGATTATTATTATTTGTCTCAAATAGTCCTCAACGTTAACATGAGCTTGAAGAGAAATCTTGCTGAAGAGCTGCATAAGCCTAAACGAATTAATTATCACAGGTCGAAGGTTTTAGTCAAACATATTCTCGATGATTTATGGCAAGCTGACTTGATTGATTCAACTAAGAATTCTGATAGAGGTTTCAAACATTTTACTGGCAGTAATCGATGTCGGATCGAAGAAAGCATGGACAATACCCCTGAAGAAAAAACTTGGCAAAGACGTTAGTGAGGCGAGGTCATTTGCCAAAAATTAAAAATCTAGGTATTAGACAAGGGGTACCTACTTGCCTTCATTAGCCAACGAACTATTAATCGTCGCACGCATACGGCGAAATGATAAAGTACCTAATAACAACTTATAATTCCATTTGCATGATGTCTACGGAAATAAGATATAAGGATGATTTTACGAGCAAGATATGAAGAATACCAACTTTCCCGATCAATATTTGATGGGGAAAAAACTAAAAAAGAAGAAATGGTGAAGTTCTGGTCAAATGGCTTTGTTTTTGGTGACACGCGATGAAATGAAAAGAACAAGTTAAATTTTGATCTGTACCTACTACCTATTTTACGTAACAAACGAATAAACAAAATTCTGAGCAGGCGATGAAAGTTTTTGTCCTCCTTCCTTAAAATATCTTCATTGTATAGGTTTTAAGGTATTTCCTATGACACCAACCAAGTACCTATGACTCGAGTAGCTTAGACACATTAGTTCACTGATCAATATTATTAGAAGGACTAATTTCTGAATTTCGACGATATCTTCCCAAATTCACAGTAAACGTTCTCTCATGAGTTTACCTAGTCTGTTCATGAAATCTATTCGGAAAAGGATGTTTTTCTTGACCGACGTCTTTAGCTTTTTGATTACGCGGCTTCCGAATATTGGAGTCCTTAAGTTTGGCATGCAGACCAACAAACTATATGATAGAGATACCTGCTACCTTGCCTCATCCTTCAATAATTCTATTACCCAACTACTTTCTTATTCGCAAGTGACAGTCAAGGGTGATGATTAGGATAGTTGCTGAAATCATTCAAGTTAACTACCTATCTGTATTCTCAAATTTATCGTATATTGTACACGTAGACTTAGTAATTTTTTACATATGGGATGAACCCACCCTACACACTATCCATCTGTATCCATATACATCTCCTCTCTACCACCAAGAGATGGACGGAGGGGGGTTACCAAATTTTTCATCGAAGGTAAATCTAGCGTTGCAATTTGTTCTGTTAGCTGGTTTCGTAATTATCGAGTCGGTGGTTACCATTTGAAATCTTTGAACTTGCGCTTGCATCACAGATCATCCTAAGACGGAGTTTTAGGTTGATTTGTAGTAATCTTTATCGAATTCCGAAACCTATCGAGCTCTCAATTGGGTATTGTACTCCACATAAGGACCAAATTAATAGAGACCTGCACATGTTTGTATATGCAGATGATTATCCTTAGTTCACGATTGTGTCATCATATATTTGAATTAAGGCAGGATGACATGATATATTTTAGTAAACACTCAGTATCTGCGTAAATCACAAGGGGGCATTAATCATAATATTATGTTGTACTTTTTAAATTCAACTATTTCGTTCTCTGGAAATTGATAACGGATGGGAGGAAAAAATGATAGATTCATGTTCTTGAAGCCTCTCTTTCGCTATCATGCCTAAACAATCACTCTGATATGTGTCTTGAAGCATCGCATACTAATTTCACTAGCATGTTGGTGCATACTGAGTTCGTTACTGCATGATTAAATCACTTACATCTTTTATAAATCAATAATGACGGTTTTCACCATCTTTCAAGTAGAGCAGATTGAAATTAGAACGCCATGGGCTAAGTATATTGACACTTATCCCAAAAGGGTATACCTACATCATATTTGTCATCCAAATTACCTCTTTTTCGAAGGCCGAAATGTCACATGGACTGACCGTAAATTTAAGGGAGGTAAAAATCGACGTTATGTACAGTCTTTCTGGCGGTGACACTGTCTGTTGCTTTAGTCCAGAGGATTACCGCTAGATGGCCTATGAATTCACTTGTGAAGTCGAGAACCGCGAGCCGTCGCAGGAAGGTGGAAGTGATAAGAACTGCTGATCTGACAACTCCATGGTGATGGCGCGGCGGGGTGAGGGGAAATGACGTAGGTCAAGCCAGTGGCGGACGCGGCCAGCGGTTCAGTGAAGTTAGATTGTGGAAATGCTGTTGTGGTTGCTGTGAGTAATAAGCCAAATTTTGGTCTAGCGGGTTGTGCGTGTGTATTTAGTCGTAGAAAAAAAGGTTAGGCTCAAGTTAAACAATCGGCTGTGTGAAACCAGAGTTCCCTGGGTTCGATTAGTTGTTGAGGTGTTATCTGAGAGGAAATTATTGTGCACAAATAAATCTGTGTACATTTTAACCTGTTTTCTCGAGTCTACTTCCCTTAAGTGTGTATCTCTACTTGAAGTCTTATTAATGAGAATTGATAGTCTCCACTGATGACCTTCAAAGGTAACAACTCGTTGGACCAGTTCATATGATAAAAGTTAGAGAATTACCATTGAGATTCATTTTATCATACGATCAAAGAAATAATCTGGACTCTGGTGAGTACCAAAAACATGAAAGTGCAACCCACTGAGAATTACGTTATATTATGTACAATTTGACTGTACAAACGAAGGGAAAAGAAATTCGCTCATTACGATCATTTCAATTGTAAGTATTGCTCCACAATGTGAGGGATGCAATTTAAAGTTGAATTTGACGAGTTATGTGCCGATGTATTTACATAACCTGAGTGAGTATGACACTCATTCTCTTGTCAAGAAGCTCAATGTGGACGATGGAGATATAGTAGATGTTTCGGTAAAATCATCTGAGAATTATACCAATACGTTTCACAATAAATTCAAGGGAGTAAGGTTAAGGTTAGTTTTCTCTATTCATATCGCTTCCTTACCGATAGCTTAGCCGAACTAGTTGAAAATTCGTCCAACTTCCCCGAAATGATGCAAACTTCCCCCAGTGATGACGATAGGGCTCTCTCAAAGAGGATATGGGTATATTCTTATTCTTACATTAGAAATTGGGAGGTTCTTGAGGAAACGTCATTCCTTCCGATCGACGCAATCTGTTGTGGGTTTATCGGGAGAGGAAATAACTGACGGGACTACATCCACGCTCCAGACGTTTGGGTCGTTTCAAGATACGAAATTTGAAGGAATACTAGGAAAACTGCAGAAAAAATGTTGCAAATTATGGCATAGTGGTAGTTCTAGTGGCTGAAGGTACCCTTCTGCGTAGATCGCTGTTTTCTGTGGTCAATACTTCCCTTGGGAAAGCTGTAAATCGAGTACTGGACCCGGTCGGGGAATTAAAGTTTCATAAATACACAGTGAATTCAAGAATTCTAAAATTAATATTATTTGTTGTTATTCATGAGCATAGAGTTTGTTCAAGTTGAAAAAGAAGGTAGGTACCTACCCGCCAATCAACCAAGTCCAAAATGAAATAACATCACTAATGCGCGATATAATATTATAATAATGTCTTCGTTCTCTTCCACCCCATGACATTTTTTTTTCAAGTTCTTTTTGCGTTATTTGCTTATATTACAATAGTTCCTTCCTCTTGCTTTTTGAAAGCTGTAATTGAGCCCGCCCGTGAAAAAATTTGTAAATAAATAAACGCAAATAAAATAATAATATAGGAACAACCAAATCGATTTCGTACAGCCATGCGTGTTATAGTCATGTGTTCAACTAGCAATGATTTCTCCCCTACTGCCCCTACTGTGAACTGAAGGCTGGATGTCCAATATTCTTGGTAGTCTGAAAAAATTCCTTAGTTCGAGATCAGTTTAAAAAGTAACAAAATTAGTACCTAGGTGGGCATGCAACAATGAAAACTCGATCCAGCTTGGCAATTTGCATTGCACCCAGGATTCTTTCTATGCTGAAAACGACTGGTGTGAACATCTAGAGATCAAACATACAACAATTCATACATCCTGGGGATTCACAGGCCATCTACTAGAGCGAGAGCCACTGACACTGTCAGATAGACTTTGTGCATAACGCCGATTTTGACCTGCCTTAATTCAAATATATGATGACACAATCGTGAACTAAGGATAATCATCTGCATATACAAACATGTGCAGGTCTCTATTAATTTGGTCCTTATGTGGAGTACAATACCCAATTGAGAGCTCGATAGGTTTCGGAATTCGATAAAGATTACTACAAATCAACCTAAAACTCCGTCTTAGGATGATCTGTGATGCAAGCGCAAGTTCAAAGATTTCAAATGGTAACCACCGACTCGATAATTACGAAACCAGCTAACAGAACAAATTGCAACGCTAGATTTACCTTCGATGAAAAATTTGGTAACCCCCCTCCGTCCATCTCTTGGTGGTAGAGAGGAGATGTATATGGATACAGATGGATAGTGTGTAGGGTGGGTTCATCCCATATGTAAAAAATTACTAAGTCTACGTGTACAATATACGATAAATTTGAGAATACAGATAGGTAGTTAACTTGAATGATTTCAGCAACTATCCTAATCATCACCCTTGACTGTCACTTGCGAATAAGAAAGTAGTTGGGTAATAGAATTATTGAAGGATGAGGCAAGGTAGCAGGTATCTCTATCATATAGTTTGTTGGTCTGCATGCCAAACTTAAGGACTCCAATATTCGGAAGCCGCGTAATCAAAAAGCTAAAGACGTCGGTCAAGAAAAACATCCTTTTCCGAATAGATTTCATGAACAGACTAGGTAAACTCATGAGAGAACGTTTACTGTGAATTTGGGAAGATATCGTCGAAATTCAGAAATTAGTCCTTCTAATAATATTGATCAGTGAACTAATGTGTCTAAGCTACTCGAGTCATAGGTACTTGGTTGGTGTCATAGGAAATACCTTAAAACCTATACAATGAAGATATTTTAAGGAAGGAGGACAAAAACTTTCATCGCCTGCTCAGAATTTTATTTATTCGTTTGTTACGTAAAATAGGTAGTAGGTACAGATCAAAATTTAACTTGTTCTTTTCATTTCATCGCGTGTCACCAAAAACAAAGCCATTTGACCAGAACTTCACCATTTCTTCTTTTTTAGTTTTTTCCCCATCAAATATTGATCGGGAAAGTTGGTATTCTTCATATCTTGCTCGTAAAATCATCCTTATATCTTATTTCCGTAGACATCATGCAAATGGAATTATAAGTTGTTATTAGGTACTTTATCATTTCGCCGTATGCGTGCGACGATTAATAGTTCGTTGGCTAATGAAGGCAAGTAGGTACCCCTTGTCTAATACCTAGATTTTTAATTTTTGGCAAATGACCTCGCCTCACTAACGTCTTTGACAAGTTTTTTCTTCAGGGGTATTGTCCATGCTTTCTTCGATCCGACATCGATTACTGCCAGTAAAATGTTTGAAACCTCTATCAGAATTCTTAGTTGAATCAATCAAGTCAGCTTGCCATAAATCATCGAGAATATGTTTGACTAAAACCTTCGACCTGTGATAATTAATTCGTTTAGGCTTATGCAGCTCTTCAGCAAGATTTCTCTTCAAGCTCATGTTAACGTTGAGGACTATTTGAGACAAATAATAATAATCTTTGTATAGTTCATGACTATTTAAACCGTAATTAAAAACTTTGAACTGAGTTTGACATAAAAAATTCTCCGCGCAATGGTTCGTATCCTCTTTGACTTATTAGTTTCATCTCCTCATACACGTGAGTCCAATCTTGAGTCGTTAGATCAAATTTTTCTGTTGCGGGCAGACTCGCTTCTGCTACATTTTGAGGATTCTCAAAGACGATTGGTTGACAAAATGTGTACTGCTCTGATGTGTTGGCCAACGCTCCCTCGAAACTTGATGGATAATCAACTTCGACTCCTGTTTCTTGAGTCACGTAAAGGTAATCATGTATCTTCTGCAGGTTATCATAAAGCTGTGTAGCATCTCGAGTAGTTAAAGCGATTTCGTTAATGCTATGATCATAATCTATGAACCATTCGAATTTTTCATATATAACAAGCGAGCGATGTTTACGTGTAGAAGGAATACCAAACTGGACTCTGAATAACCAAGTGTCTGATATGATGACTGGGTGATCCTCCTTTCGTATTTTCTTGTAGCTTTGAGAGATGTAAGCAGGCAAGTTTCTTTGTAGATTTTCCTCGATCAAGATCCATTCATCAGCGGGTATAACGATACGGTTTGTTCTGTTATGGATAACAACTTGTTTCAACCCTATGTCTTCATCCGTTTGTATATCGACTCCTTTGAGCCCACGCTTGTCAAAACGAATTTTTTCAACGTGTAACAACACCATCACTGATCACAAGACGAACACTAACTATAGTTCTTTTGTTGCGAGTGAGATGAATCATGGTATTAAAAAAACTCGAGAGGGAGGGGGGTTTATCCAATAGGATGTCGTTATTGGTTAGTTTAATAAATAATGTTGCATTTCAGACTACTCTCTACTGACTTCTGTTGTTGTCGTTGTTCACGTTTCCAAGTTTTACATCTGCAATGGCAAAAACCATGTTGAGTACTAGTAATTCATAATATCAGAAATTTCGTGTTTTATACACGTGAGGGTGACTAATAACTTCTTGGTTTTTTAAAATAAACATTGCCCCATCCTCGCAATGTTCAGTGTGTGACAACCATTATGAACTCACACTCCTTTTTTTCCATCGTTCTTTTACTGATTTATTTTATTTTTTTAATTTTATTACAATAAGTTACATTTACATTACAAATAAGTTATATTTAATTAGTAAAAATCTATAAGGAAGGCCCTCCCCAATTTTCCTCTGTATACGAGGGTGTAGATAGTATTGCTGGAATTATAATTGTCTACGTCTTCTTGAGTGAAAGCTTCCGAGATCCTTTTAGGCAGGTATACCCTGAATGTATTCTCTCCCTCATTCAGTATCTGCCCTTCTTGAAGTTCCTGCAGATGAACTTGAACTGCAGGTCCGTGTTGAGTTTGCACCCTCACCATTTTCATTACAGCATACGGTGTGTCTATCACTAGACTGTCCACCGATCTAAGTTCGAGAATGGTGGCAGATTGTTGGATCTTGTTAAGTAAAGAGTTCATCTGCAAATAATATTATTCATGAAACATAAACATAAATATAATCATAAGGAATAATTTATTGAAGAGAGTATGTAAATGTTAATTACCTTGTATTGATGGAAGGGGTGATCACGGAGAAGAAGTCTCTTGATTGATTTCTCCAGACAGAATGAGTTTTCAGACAGGTGGACACCTATTTGAACAAAACCCCCCCACTACAGCTATCTAATTATGTAGGAGGGGATATAACCTAGACATCGGTTGTGGTAAGGGAGTGTCAGTAACCTTAGGATTCATGAGAATACATGCATAGCTGACCAAGCAGTTCTCTGTAGAGCTGGAAGGCGCTTCATTCTCAAAAACCCTGTTACGACTTGCTCTGTGCTGACAGAGCTCTTTCCCACGTTCATTTGATTCCTGTGAGATAATCAAACAAGTTTCATGTATCAGGAGGAATCATCAGACAAAAACTCAATAGCGCGATATACCTAATCGATGCTTTCTGGTATTACCTTCTCGAAATTTGGTATAATTCAGGGTGTGTGACGAGCCTTACTGATTCCACAGATCGGTAAAAAATAAATTATTCCAAATTTTAATATGATCGATGTGATGTTTTTATACTTTCATTTAGTTATAATTGATTTTTATTGTAAGTACCTAGTAGTTGTACAGACCCCCCAGAGCAAACAAATCTGTATGAACCCATTTCTAATTATATACCTACGTGAATAATTATTGAGAAAATATAGATATATTTTTTAACTCATGTGTGAATTTTTGTGTAGAAATCCTTTCTTCCACACCTGACTCAAGAACGACGATGATGATTATAAAATATTTTCGGCTCCGGTGATAGGAAAATCTGTAATTACGAAACTGATGATAAGTGTTCTGAAATATTATTGTTGGTGTAGGTATATGTTTCAAACACTGGAACCTACATTTATTTCAAAGTATTTTTCTCAATATAGTATGCATCTATCTTGGTACCTGATGGAAGTTCAAAGAATGGATGGTGAAGATAATTGATTATATCGACTGCTACGACTTGCGTCGAAACGGACGAGTCCCGAGGTTCCCGCAGCTTGCCGATGTAGCACCTCATATTACACCCTTTTTTTCTCCTTCAACGTCAACCGAGGTATTCCTCGCGTGTTTCCATATTTCAATCTACCGATAGCTCCTTCTTGTTTCTGTTTTCCTTATAAATCTCAATGCTTTCTTGTACTACCATCTCGAAATTTGGTATATTTTGAGGGTTTTAAGGGGTTCGAGGTTCGTATATTCCTCACGTCCACTGAAAGAGCTTTCGTTTGAGGGGTTACACAGCTATGCCCCCTACCTACTTCACATCCAGGACCTGTTATCCCACCACCGAAATAGGACAACATCTTACTATTTGGTTCACCCATAGATGTCGATTCTCCCAGAACAAGTGCTTTCTTTAGAGCCCCAGCAAGCCTAAATAGGTTTAGCTCGAGTAAATTGCCTAAATATGGGGAAAGGACCAACAGTTTGATGGACCCAGGTTCTTGAAATCTGCAGACAGAATATGAAAAGCCACGTGTTTTTAAAACTTCGCGGGAAAACCCTCTTCTCTTTCCAGCACCATCCTTTTCACAGTAATTTGGAGGGGAACCAGTTTTTGAAAATCAGCGCCAACCAGGATCTATTAAGCGGCAAGATAACGCCCAAAAAACAATAGGAGGGGCATGACGTCACACCAATTGATATCTTGTATGATAAAAGAAGGTGGAGTGTCCTCAGCTGATTATGGTAAGTGGTTGGGAAGGGGTAATTGAAAATTCGAGGGAAAAAACATTAGGTAAGGAGAGGTTAAGGGAAGGGGAACAATAATTTTAAATATCTGGGGGAAAACCAAAGGCCACGTGAAAGACATGTGGAAAACGATGGATCTTATAATTTACATATGATCCATGAACTGATCCATGTTGTGTGTGTGTGTGTGTGTGTGTGTGGAGGGAAAACGTATAGGTTATCATTTTTAGGAAGTCATGTTTGAAAATTGGCGGTTAAAAACTGGAGGGAAAGAGAATATCAACAGATTCCTGTGGGGGAGTGGTCGTGGTGGGAGAAATTCAAAAATTGGCGGTCATGATGTATGAGGCTTTGACATCACACATCAGCTGTGACTTTGGGCGTGGTGGAGGGTGGAGATAGGGAGAGGGTGGGGGCGGGGGTGGGGGCGAGGTGGGGGGAGTGGGTGGGGCGTGGGTGGGGGCGGGGTATTTGATAATGATAGGGAAACCATAGGATGATGTGGAGGGGGATGACAGTTTGAAAAGGCGGGAATTTGGTAAACAGCTGGTCTTATGTCATTCATGGGATGAGACGAGGGGGAGTATTTTGAAAATGAGAGGGAAAAGCCTTGGCGGTTGAAAACTGGAGGTAAGGTGAACATCAGCTGATCGCCGAGGGGGAGTGGGAGAAATTCAAAAATTGGCGGTAAGGCGGGAAATTGACAACCAGCTGATCTAACCTACTATTAGACGAGGGGAGGGGAGGGAGATGACAGTTTGAAAAGGTGGGAATTTGGTAAACAGCTGGTCTTATGTCATTCATGGGAGGGGGTGAGCATTTTGAAAATTAGAGGGAAAAGCCTTGACAGTTGAAAACTGGATTCAAAAATTGGCGGTAAGGCGGGAGATTGATAACCAGCTGATCTAACCTTTTATTAGAAAGACGAGGGGAGGGGAGGGCGATGACAGTTTGAAAAGGCGGGAATTTGGTAAACAGCTGGTCTTATGTCATTCATGGGAGGGGGTGAGCATTTTGAAAATTAGAGGGAAAAGCCTTGACAGTTGAAAACAGGATTAAAAAATTGGCGGTAAGGCGGGAGATTGATAACCAGCTGATCTAACCTTTTATTAGACGAGTGGAGGGGAGGGCGATGACAGTTTGATAAGGCGGGAACTTGGTAAACAGCTGGTCTTATGTCATTCATGGGAGGGGGGAGTATTTTGAAAATTAGAGGGAAAAGCCTTGACAGTTGAAAACTGGATTCAAAAATTGGCGGTAAGGCGGGAGATTGATAACCAGCTGATCTAACCTTTTATTAGACGAGGGGAGGGGAGGGCGATGACAGTTTGAAAAGGCGGGAATTTGGTAAACAGCTGGTCTTATATCATTCCTGGGAGGGGGGGGGGGAGTATTTTGAAAAGCCTTGGCCGTTGGATCATCAGCTGATGGCTGAGGGGGGGAGTGGGAGAAATTCAAAAATTGGCGGTAAGGCGGGTGATTGATAACCCGCTGATCTAACCTCTTATTTGACGAGGGGAGGGGAGGGCAATGACAGTTTGAAAAGGCGGGAATTTGGTAAACAGCTGGTCTTATGTCATTCATGGGTGGGGGCGAGGGGGGGGGGGGGTATTTTTGAAAATGAGAGGGAAAAGCCTTGACAGTTGAAAACTGGATTCAAAAATTGGCGGTAAGGCGGGAAATTGATAACCAGCTGATCTAACCTCGTATTAGACATGGGGAGGGGAGGGCGATGACAGTTTGAAAAGGCGGGAATTAGGTAAACAGCTGGTCTTATGTCATTCATGGGTGGGGGGCGAGGGGGGAGTATTATTGAAAATGAGAGGGAAAAGCCTTGACAGTTGAAAACTGGATTCAAAAATTGGCGGGAGATTGATTACCACCTGATATTACCTATTATTAGATGAGGGGAGGAGAGGAGGTATTTGAAAATTAGAGGGAAAGAGCATTTGAAAGATTGGCGGGAACCAGTTAAGGAGGAATTTACATGGATACTGTGGCTTGACTTCATCCACGGGACATAAATCACTTTATAACATCCATGGAAATGAAGGCTGTGGCATCACATCAGCTGAGGCCGTGACGTCAGAGGTCATGACGTCAGCGACCTTCTTATCAGTGTTATCAGATAACGTCAAGGTCAAAAGTGACCCAGAACGCCCATAATACCCCTACTAACTTATAGTTTTCTTATCTTCATCAGAAACCACTGTCTCCTTCGTATTCAATAAGCAAATCTGCATCTGCACTGTCATTTGCACACCTAATCCTTTTGTGTTTTTCCAGCTTTCTAAGGTTAATAAGTACCTACATTTTTGTTTTTAGTAATATGGTGAGTGCAACCCGTATCTGCTATGAATTCTATAGTATTATTAGAAAAATTCTTACGTTCGTAGCTAGTGTAGGCAGTATCCGTGTGTTTTCTCGGGTGGAGTCTGTCTCTCGCCTGGTCCTCTACGTCAGCGAAATTGGCCATAGATTCATCCGAGTCTGAGTCCGGGTCGATCTGGACGAATACCATCTGCTCATCTTCAGGTAGGTGTAGGGTGGATTCATCGTCGAACATCAGTAGGTTTGCTTGGCCCATTCTCTGCCAATGTCTCTTGATCTTGTTTCCCATTCTCTTGCTTACACGCTTGTACCTAATATCTTTCTCCTTGTCTTTCTCTGTTTTCTTTTGATTTATTGACTGGTGATGTCCCTTTCCCTTATTATTGTCTCTTCTTTCTCTTTTGCGATTTTCAGGACAGTCTGCAGCGAGGTGATCGGTAATTCTCTTACAGGAGTAGCATTTCTTTTTCCCTTCATTGGGGCAAGCATTTGCGAAATGCCCATTGTCTCCACAGTTGAAGCAAGTTTGTAAAACTGTTGGTTGTATCATTCGCCTCTTCACTGGAGTACGAGGGACATTCTTCCTTACGCTACTGTTCATTGCGTCACCATTTCTTTCTCTACTTTCCTTCAACCTTCTATTGACCTCCACTATCTTTTGCTCTGATTCAAACAGCATTCCCTTCAAATCATCCAACGTATAGCCCTTTGGGTGGCTCCATTATGCATCTCCAATCCTAGGGCATGCTCTTTCTACAGCTATTAGAAAGTTCTGTTTCACCTCACTGTCAGACAATTCCACACTTCTGCGAATCTTCTCTACCATGTCACTAAATCTCGCTACAAATTCTAGAGCCGACTCACACTCTGGGGTGTATTTCATATCGCTGAATTGTCTTCTGAGGGCGAACCCTGAATAGCGCTTACTGGTTCGCCCGCCTGGTCCAGCTTTTTCATCATCTCAACAGGATCTTTTGTATTCATTACCAGTCTATGATAATATTCATTAAGATGGTTAATAATGAATATCCTAACTTCCATTCTCAGTAGGTTCTGCTCTTTCTCTGTCATCTCTTCAGGTGGAGGTATGTCTCTGTCAATAGTGAATAATCCATCATGAGCCTGGATTTGAGCCGTCACTTTGTCTCGCCAAAGCGAGTAATCAGACTCTGGGTTCAGAACGCAGTTTATGCTTGCGATATTGTGACGTCTGTCCTTCAGTCGGAACAGCCTGTCCATCGCTGGTGTTTTATTGAGGTCTTTGCGTTCTATATCTCGCCAGTCTCTCTTCTTCCCAAACTCCACAGCTTCTTTCTCAGCAGCATCAGCTACAGTGTCCTCAGCTGATGTTCCAGGTAGAACCTCTAAGAATCTTTCTCTGACATATTTTCTTTCTCTAGTCTTTCTCTTGGAGTTACTTTATCGGCTCTGGTTATTTTAATTTTGTCAAGTTCTTTAGTGAAATCTTCGACCAGTTCATTTGTCCTTTGAGTAAACGTTCTCTTTAGGTCTTCCGTTCTAGACATGAGTACAGTCATCAGGTCTCTACGTATTTCCATTTCAATTTCTTGCATCCTGATATCTTTCTCAACTGGTACGTCTTCATTCTCTTGAGTAAGACATCTCTCATTATCTGTAGTCCACTGGGTTTCGTTCTCCAGGTAGGCGGGTCTTTCCCACTGCTGGGCTTTCTCCAAATCAAGCATCTCTAGATATTCCTTCTCCATTCTCTACAATTTCTTCGTTCACCTGTCAGTAAGAACAACAATATACTTTCTCAGAGAAGCGTTCTCAAACTATTAATCTACCTGATAATATGCTCTTAACAGTCTTTCGCTAACGTTCTCTCTACTTCCTTGGCGACAGCAAAACAATCAAACTCTACTTTCTCTAACAACAAGGATAGATTATCGACCGAGAAACATTGACCTTCCCTCTGCCCTATCTAGTCAAACATGCTAGTATAGGTACTGGAGTTGGTTCTAGAATCCCGACTGCGAGTCTACACACTTGTTCACAGTAAGTTTAGCATCCAACAACTTTCTCAATCCATCACTATTTCATTCTCGACGACTCAACTCCGAACACCCTGCCCCCGAGTACCTACCTACTTCGCTATTATTGTTATAGAAATTCTGCAGGTGGTGCTTCGCCAGTAACCGGCCTTGTTTAGTAGCAGCTCAGATGTGTCCCCCGCTGGGCTGGACAACTGAACAATACAACAGAGCTTACGCTCACGAGTACGAGCTGCCTCTAGCAACATCTACTTTGCCGAGGAGAGGTAAGGTACTTGGTTACCTAGCACGCATTCGACCAGCAACAATCGAAGTACCACCTACTTCTCGCGACCATGAAACCAACAAAGCCACCACCTACGGAACAGTGTCCTGCGTTCCCATTCAGTTACAATATGAAATGTATCGAGTGCTTAGCAACATTCTCTAATTCTCAAGTTTCTTTCTCATCATAATCTAGTCTTCGAGTTGGCCCAATCTTTCTCAGCTTTCTCTCGTCACCAAGACTAAATAATTATGATTCGTTCTCCGTTCACCATTCTCTAGAGTCCACAGCGTCCTTCTCGGTGGGGCACAGCTCTACGAACTACCTGCTCAATGTAATTCACCTGCATACTTAGCGCCAATCTCATATTGCCGTACGTTCACCATTCTAAATTACAAATTAAATTCTAAATTAAACAGCACGAAACATCTCATAGAGACCATTCTAATTACGAATATAAAATTCCGAGAAATAGCAAGGGAATGGATCCATATTGGAATTTCTCAATAACGACTTCAATAATCAAGGTACCTATGCTATGAGGTAGGTAGGATTTCTACTCAATTCTTTCTAGTAACGTCGTTCTCTAATTAATCAGCAAAGTTAATATATTGAACAAGAATCACAAGTATAGAAATTATGATGAAATTGGATAATTAAAATAATTCAAATCACTGAGAAGCAGTCAGGCAGAGCGTTCCGGAGCGAGTGGAGAAAATTCTCTTTGGTTGGTCAGGTGTGGATCGAAAGGAGTATCTCTATATTATATTATAAAAACGAATCTCTGTCTGTGTGTCTGTCTGTCTTCCCACGGCCTAACGGCTCGACGGATATCGACCAAATTTGGCACGGATATCCAGTAGGCTCCCAAGTTGTGCAACGTCGCATTTTTAATTCCCTGACCACAGCGGAACTATGGTCGACCATGGTCAACTCCTGAATGGCTTGACGGATATCGACCAAATTTGGCACGAATATCCAGTAGGCTCCCAAGTTGTGCAACGTCGCATTTTTAATTCCCTGACCATAGCGGAACTATGGTCGACCATGGTCAACTTCGTTAATTGAAATGGTAACCCCTAGTTTTTATCGCGTATTCGTAATCTACGTGAAATTCTATCTACGATCGACCCTTCGGACTACCCCCGCGGTCGACCTTAGCGCATCCATGGGCCCCTCCATGGTCGAATCCCGAATTGCTCAACGGATATCGACCAAATTTGGCACCAATATCCGGTAGCCTCCCAAGTTGAACGTAGGCACATTTTTAATTCCCTGACCATAGCGGAAATATGGTCGACCATGGTCAACTCCTGAATGGCTTGACGAGTTTGATAAAATTGGGCACAAATACCCGGTAGGCTATATGAATCAACGTGACGAATCATTTTAGGGTTATTTGTTTGCTGCAAACTTCTTCATTTTTTTTACCGAAAGAATATTTTCTTCATGATCGCTGTATTTCGTTTTCATCATGGCATTTTCCATTGTAATAATATGCTTATAATAGGTTCAATCACTCTGAAGGAATTATTATGGGGGGGGGGGGGGGATTCCACCTACTTGGCGGACTTTTTTCTATTCTGATGTAAATACAAGGCGTAAATATCTGGGACCTCTGAGCTTTATAGAGATAAAATTACCATACCTTCCGGATGAATCCGTCGTCACTAGCTGGTTGAGTACTGGAGGCGCGAGCTAGTGACGACGGATTCCTAGCTACGACTTCTTATACTAGCGGAAATAACCCTTTAGGTTTTGTAGAGAAGAGTTCAATAGTCATCTTGGAAGCACAAAAAATGTTCAAATTTGGAGAAAAAAACAAAGGGGGAAAAAACGGGCCTATGACGACTTGCAACCTGTTTGTTTTAGCGGTCGAAGTCGGTCGACGAACTTTTGAGGCGAGTGGGGGTGGTTACACGCACAATTGCACTGTCGGACGCGCGGACGAGTCAGTTCTGTTTGTATAACGATCGCTCGTATACCTAAATACTGTTCGCTATGATTTCGCTGTGGCGAAAGAGAGCCACCGGTGTTTAAACGGTATATTGCAACTCGAAGATGTCGGTGAAAACTAGTGTGGTCAAGCCCGGCTGCAGAGGAGAGATAGTTTAGGGGAAGAAGTGCCAATTGGGAGATATTAGAGAAGTCAGGACTTCCATGAGGCTTGGATTAGGAAGGTACAATCTGTTTGATACGTTCCCAACTGAATCACTCGCGATGAAATCGTGGAAACCCATTTCAAAGAATAAACGCTGCAAAGTCCTTGTCACATGGGTTTATTATTCTATTGGACATACCTACAGAAAGGTTGGCTGTTCATTAATTGTTTCTTTCATGCGTAATAATCGAAATAGCTACTTCTGATGGTTTCCATTAATTTTGGCCCCCAAAACACAAATTAGGTACGCTCTTTTTTTTCTTTTTTTTTAAAACTATCTTTGATCATTGGTAGTGCCATTTAATCGTCCTGAACCACGTCTTGACACTTTTTCCAGTGTTATTATACAAACTGATGGTGATTTCAGACGGTTTCCCAGGTTTTTCACTCATAAAAAATCAATTCTGGGAGCTGAACATTTGGTAGAACTCAATTTTCCACTCTTTGGTCAAAATCGACTTCATATTCGGTCTTCTCGTCCCCAAAAACATAGAAAACGATATCTCAGAAGCTCATGTTACCAATATGTTGCTAAAACGTAAAAAGTACCTATTTTTACACTCATTTTCACTCATAACACCCCTGGGTATATTCCGATCGGGCTGAAAAGTTTCGGGACACAACTAGGGCCCAAATGGAGCATGTGTGCGAAAGAACGATTTTTTTAGACCGAAAATGAAGCCTGTACACGTGATACGGCGGACGGCGGACGGCGTACGGCGGACGGACATTGCATTTTTGGAATTCTATGCACCTTGAAACGGAAAAGAAAAAAGTTTGAGGGGGTGTTATAAAAATTTTTTGCTGAGCGAATACATAGGTGTATTATTCACAGAATAATAAACCAAAACTGAGTCGAATATTGTACTTACTCGATATAGTCGTCTTATCTCCAATCTCACAAGATAGAGTACCTACCCTCACAATATCCTTTAAAATGTAGGTACCTACTCAGAATTATATAACCAGATGATCTCTCCGGATAAAAGACTCACATGGGCCAGCCATATCGATCATTTATAGCATTCCCAAATTGAGTTAACAGTTTTCTAAATCAAATTAACAATATTCCGAATTGGGTCAACGGTTTTCGAAATCAAATTAACGATATTCCAATTTGAATTAACAGTTTTCCGAATCAAATTACTATATTCCAAATTGAATTAACAGTTTTCCAAATCAAAGATATTCTAAATTGAATCAACTGTTTTCCAAATCAAATGAACAATTTTTCAAACTGAAGTAACCATTTTCCAAATCAAATTAACAATATTCCAAATCGAATTAACAACTGTTTTCCAAATCAAATTAACGATATTCTAAAATGAACAATAATGGTTTTCCAATTCAAATGAATGATTTTCCAAACTGAATTAACGGTTTTCAAAATCAAATGAATGATTTTCCAAATTAAATTAACGGTTTTCTGAATCAAATCAACGATATTACAAATTTAATTACCGGTTTTCCGACTCAATTTATCAATTTCCCAAATTGAATTAATCCCAATTAACCCCAAAAATCCAAATCAAATTAACAATTTTACAAATTAATGTGAACGGTTTTCCGAAATCAAATTAGGATATTCCAAATTGAATTAACGGATTTCCACATCAAATTAACGGTTTTCCCAATCAAATTAACAATATTCTAATTAACGGTTATCCAAATTACATTAACGATTTCCCAAATTAAATTAACGGTTTTCCAAATTAAATTAAGATTTTCCAAATTGAAAAACCGGTTTTCCAAATTAAATTACAAATGAAAATTCCCAGTTGAATAAACGGTTTCCCAAAAATACGGCTATCTTCTACATTTAAAGTGCGTAATGGAATCATGAGAAAAGAAAGAAAAACGTTTCAAATTATTATACAACGGTTTATTATTTACGTATTTATATTATACCCCTTCTGCGTAGATCACTGTTTTCTATGGTCTGTACCTATCCTGGTGGTCCCCACAGCAAAGCCCTAAATCGAGTATTGAAGCCGGCCAGGCAATTACAGTTTCATAAATATGCGGTGGATTCGAGAATTTATTCCAGGTATAATTAATTATTTGTTGTTTTCCATAGAGTATAACGTTTGTTAAAGCTATAAAAGTACCTACCTAAGTATCAACAAAATCCCAAATAACCATCGTTCTTCAAATGAAATAATATCACGGAACACACCAACTCGATTTCATACAGCCATGCATGATTATAATCATCTTATAATTGATTGATTTTTGACATGGATATGTCTTATGGCTGGGAGTCATTCCAAAAGTTGCGTGATACAAAAAATTTGACGTTTTTTGGCGCAATTCCCGTGGTATAAAAATAATGAAAAGTGCATAAAAATAATATTTTGTCAGTATAGTTACTTTTTTCACGACTTTAATCATCTATAACTCTATGCAAATTACTTAATTTCTCCCTTACTGCGAAAAACAGACATATCCATGATCAGATGTTTTTCCCAATAAGGGAGAAATTTGGGATTTTTTACAAAAACTCTGAAATTCTCTATCCTTATAAGAAATTTAACGCTGATCACGAATCCCTACTATATTATAAAAACGGATCTCTGTGAGTGAGTCTGTGTGTCTGTCTATGCACGGCCAAACGGCTCGACGGATATCGACCAAATTTGGCACGAATATCCGGTAGGCTCCCAAGTTGTGCAACGTCGCATTTTTAATTCCCTGACCATAGCGGAAATATGAACGACCATGGTCAACTTCGTTCATTGAAATGGTAACCCTATTTTTTATCGCGTATTCGTAATCTACGTGAAATTCTATCTACGATCGACCCTTCGGACTACCCCCGCGGTCGACTATAGCGCATCCATGGGCCCCTCCATGGTCGAATCCCGAATTGCTCAACGGATATCGACCAAATTTGGCACGAATATCCAGTAGGCTCCCAAGTTGTGCAACGTCGCATTTTTAATTCCCTGACCATAGCGGAACTATGGTCGACCATGGTCAACTCCTGAATGGCTTGACGGATATCGACCAAATTTGGCACGAATATCCAGTAGGCTCCCAAATTGTGCAACGTCGCATTTTTAATTCCCTGACCATAGCGGAACTATGGTCGACCATGGTCAACTTCGTTAATTGAAATGGTAACCCCTAGTTTTTATCGCGTATTCGTAATCTACGTGAAATTCTATCTACGATCGACCCTTCGGACTACCCCCGCGGTCGACCTTAGCGCATCCATGGGCCCCTCCATGGTCGAATCCCGAATTGCTCAACGGATATCGACCAAATTTGGCACCAATATCCGGTAGCCTCCCAAGTTGAACGTAGGCGCATTTTTAATTCCCTGACCATAGCGGAAATATGGTCGACCATGGTCAACTCCTGAATGGCTTGACGGATTTTGATAAAATTGGGCACAAATACCCGGTAGGGTATGGGATTTTTCCGTCGTTCGTTGGTTCCACGATACTGCGTACAGCGAATCTCGGATAGCGAGCGAAGCGAGCGGTCAGGCTAGTATACCATAATTATAATAATTATGTTCCTATACCTATTTTTTTAAATAGAGCTAATGTATATATGCATATATATCTATAAAAATGTAGGTACCTAGGCATCAACAAAATCCAAAATAATCATCATTCTTCAAATGAAATAATATCACGGAACACACCAACTCGATTTCATACAGCCATGCGTGATTATAATCATCATATAATTGATGGATTGATGGATATTCATATATACGGAAAAACCGAAAACTTCCGTATACCTACCTCTACCTCCCTACAGCGACTACTGTTTGCACAACAGAACAAGTAGGGGTCCCCCCCCCCCCCGTATCTTGGCCCCCTGGGGGTCCTTCTCGAGGGGCTCCTGAGGACGTGTACCGAATTTCAACACTCGAGACCGCCAGGAGCAGGAGGTTCTTGTCGTTTTTCTTCTTGTTCTTCATCTTTCGCAGGACTAAAGCCTCATAGACATAACGGATCGAGCTGAAAGGTCACATGCACATTCGTTATGCTGCCTTTTGTGTATTTATCCCCCCTCCCCCACCAATCTTGAAAATGTCGAGGTAAGCAGGCAGGTTTTTGCCCCGCCAGGCGAATAGCCTCTGCCAAACAGCGTTGAGAGAAATTTCGAGGTTTGGGGGGAAGGAACTGGTTTCTACACATATATCCAACAGAGGGGAAAGGAACAGGTTTATATATGCACACCAAAGAGCGAGATGCGAAGCACCGAGCATGCTACTTTGGCGGGTGAAATGGATATTGGATATCAATCCTTTTTGCGGCTGAGGAGGGTTTTTTGGTTTATTATTCTGTGAATAATACACCTATGTATTTGGCAGTCTCTCTTTATGGCGGTAGTGGTGTGGTTAGTTTTGGAAAAATATAGTGGGAAGATAGGTATTAACAATGTATGTAGGTGAGGTACGAACGAATACATAAAAAGCATTTTACCAAACTCTTCTTTCTTTTGGTTTATTATTTTCAATAATGAACCATTGGAATCGAGCATGAAAAAAAAAAAAAAAAATCCTAACCCCCCCTCAAAATTTGATGGTTTTACGTTTCCAAGGTATGTAGAATCCGAAAATGCAATAAAAATATTTCTGTCTGTCCGCCGTACGCCGTACGCCGTACTGACCACTTTTCTTAGTTACCATGAAAAAAAAATTGAT